>JALMQS010000912.1:0-247781 GCA_024734495.1 Forficula auricularia
AAAAAAAGCAATTATATTTTTTTGACGGGAGATGGGGGGTCGCGACATGAACAAATTTCTCAAATTTGGGTCCCAGCTTAAAAGGTTAAGAACCACTGCCCTAAGGGGCCTAGTTTCATCATAATTTGTATATGTGTAAATATAATACAAGTATAAATATATTGTAAATATGTTGTAATTTATTGTGTATTGCTTAGTTATATATAATTTAATGTAAAATTGAACTAAATAAAGGCTATAATAATAATAATAATTGACGTTATAATCAAGTCGCCAAAATGATTCATCAACAGTTGGCAATTAAATACGGTATGTTAGGAAACGATACACCACCGTACAATGTATCCATCGGTAAATTGTATAAAGAAATTGCAAAGAAGGACGGATTGGAGAATAAGGGTAGAAATAGTATTTAATTCATTTTTAGTTTTATATAAAATTTGATTTAAATATAATTTATTAAAAAATAACTTAAAAATAATTTCTTTTGTTCAATAGATTAGCCTAAATATAGATTATTAGCAAAATTTAATAGTATAAAAATTTTTAAGAAAAAATAAAAACCGACTTCAAAAAATTAAATGCAACAAATAAAATACACTAAAAGGTATAAAATAATTATTATCTTATTTAGTTACAACTAAACGACGAAATATTAACACGAAATTACTTTTTGAAGTCGGTGCCAAACATATACCTTTTATGAATCGCACTCGACGGATCTTACTTAGTAGGTTTGGAGGATATGCTCGCTTTTAGTTATAGTTTGTTTGGTACCGAATTCAAAAAGTAATTTCGTGTTAATATTTCGTCGTTTAGTTGTAACTAAATAAGATAATAATTATTTTATACCTTTTAGTGTATTTTATTTGTTGGATTTAATTTTTTGAAGTCGGTTTTTATTTTTTTCTTAAAAATTTTTATTTTTCTCTTTTTAGTGATGTTATTAATAGTGATCATATCATCAGAACTTGACCAAATTAATATGACACCATCCCTAAGACACCCCCTTTCGGATAAAAAAAGAACCATCGAAATCGGTTCATAAACAAAGAGGTTAGATCTAAACAAACCTAATAAAAAAGGTCTAATACCTATGAAAAAAAATCGAAAAAAAAATGGGACCAATCGGAAGCTAGACTGGACCCAATGCAAAAAAAATTTTCATAATCGGTTGACAATTGGCGGAGATATGAGGTAACATAGGCACAAAAAAAAAAAAAAATCAGTCGAATAGAGAACCTCCTCCTTTTTTGAAGTCGGTTAAAAAGATAGATTGAAATTTGAATTTACGTAGAAATTGAGTACAATGCATTGCTATGGGTGAGCCTTTTAAGAATTGTTTAATTATATCTCTTTTTTAGTGAAAAATAAATAATAGTATAAAATTTTACTTAAAGAAATCATTGCTTGAGAATAAGAGAGAACGAAGGAGAAGAGAAGGAAATGGAGAAAGAGGACCACAAGAGAGAATACAAGAAGAAGCAAGAGAGGAGAGGCAGGTGATTCGAAGCCAGAGAGTCTTTCGACACTCACTTCTTTATAGACATTCATAGAGGACACTTCTATACCGACATTCATTGAACACACCTCTCCACGCATTCATTGAAGACACAACTCACTACGCATTCATAGAGGCAGGGCCGCGCCGACCCTCCACAGCGCCTGTGTGCGAAACCTATGAAGCGCCTCTTTTTTCACGAATCTTAATGTTTCAACTTATTTTTATTTCTTATTTGTTAATTTTGACCGAAATAAATTTTCGTAAAGTAAAATATTTACTTATTTTAGTTGTATTTTTATCACGTTCTTCTTCTTGTTTTCTTTTCCTTATTAAATTCTGGTAACCAGATAATTTCTTTTTTTTATCTTGATCACTCATCGTGGAAACAAGTTAAAACAATCAGTAACACACAAACTATTTATTGTTTTTAGTGCTAGAACTTCTTCTTATTTCAATCAATTGTTTTGGCTCTCTCGTTCCTTAAAGTCGGGCTGTCGGGGAATCCCCGTGTACGGAAGCCTGGTTGGCTCACCGTCATTAAATAAAAAAGTGGCGCTCCTTTCGCCCAAGTTAACTAGTGCACCAGTGCACAAGTTCACTAGTGGACCTGTGGCTGCGACGCGGCATTAATGAAAACGCACCTTTTTGAATGTGTCGTGATTTTGTCATGCGCAGAATTGAAAATAATTAGGGCTATACAATTTAACCGGCTAAGCCGGCTAAAAAGCTAACGAAACTAATTAATTAGCTAACCGTTCGGATAAGCCGGTTAACTGAAATTAGCTAAGCTAATCGGCTAATGGCTAAATTAGCTAAATAGTCTATTTAAGATTTAGTTCTAATTTTACATTAAATTATATATAACTAAGCAATACACAATAAATTACAACATATTTACAATATATTTATACTTGTATTATATTTATGACATATACAAATTATGATGAAACTAGGCCCCTTAGGGCAGTGGTTCTTAACCTTTTTTAGCTGGGACCCAAATTTGAGAAATTTGTTCATGTCAGCATTCCTCCATCTCCCGTCAAAAAAAATATAATTGCTTTTTTTAGACGATACTTGAGAAATTTTCTTTAATTTTCAATGATACCTTTTTTAACTCACATATAATAATATAATTTTGTAACTATTAAGGTAATTGTTTCGCGGCAATACTAGCAAAAAGTAGAGTATATAAAACAGAGAGAATAAGGATTCATACTTCATAAGCCCAAAACTTTTTGCTGTTTATGTACCGATTCTAGCCAATCCGGTGCCTGCTTGACAAATCTGGCACCACAAGAGATTGAATATTTTTATATTATAATGAGAGATAAAATACATTTTAAATTTCTATAAAAATTGTTTTATTATTTTTTAACAATTGTAATCAACGCCTACGTTACACCTTATAAAAATTATAATTTTGAAAAATTCTAGCGCATGCTCGCTTTATACATCTTTTTCGCTAGTTAAATAAGCAAATGCGCCGTTGCCCAATTGTTTTTAGTGTAAATTTTTAATTTATCGAATATGAAGCATGGAGAAAGTATTGGAATCGCTCGTGCGACTTCAAAGTGTCCTAAGGTAAATTACGAAACCATGACTCAATTAAGGTCACAACGAAGTATTCAATGAGATTGAATTTTAGCACGACGGTTTTGCCAAAATTACCTGGAATCTCGTCGAGAGGCCAAAAGTGCCATTTTTTGGAAGTGCGTGGGGATGGATGGATGGATGGATGGATGTGTGTGTGTGTGTTATCGTTTTTTTCGTCCACGCATTTTTCCACCTTTGCGCTGATTGAAATGAAATTGAAACCTACCATTCTTTTAACAAAATGATTAGTTTTTGGTACATATCGGTCCACAAACATTAGTACTTTATTTCAGTACTCTTTTGTTTTTTCTAAATATCTGAAAATGACTTAACCAATTTTTATGAAATTTAATATCCTAATTAAGTACCTTGGGGACCACAAAAGGTTAAATAAAGTTTTAAGTAAAATTATATTTTAAAGTACTTTACTCTAGAACATATTTCAAATGAATTTGGATAAAGTTTAGCAACGGTTGCAGTTTATTTTATACATTTTTCATTATTTATTAATTATTATCTCAGAAACTGTGTTGTAACTATGAATCAAAATTGTCTTAAAATATGTATTGGTTATTGTTTAATTTTGGTTTAGCTTTTATAAAAATAGTAAGAAGGGTTTTTTAATTATAATTAAATATGTATGCAAATTTTCCGATATCCTATAGTGCAATGTATAAGAGTCTGAAAAACTAATTTTGAAATTAATATTCCGGTACTATATTGTTCATAAATTTCATTTTGCCAAATTGGATGCAGAAGTATTTAAATAATAATCTGTCTAAATTTCATAAAAAATACTAAGAAAACATATTTGGCAGAACAACTACCTTAAGATAACCAAAGGTACTTTTCGATCTAGAAATTTAATGAAAAAGAGCAAGTTTTTCATATTTTCTTTTTTATAGTATTGAATAAATCAAAATATATGTTTCAACTTACCATATAATAATAAGTAAAATATTTGATTAACAACTCTGCGCTTTAATCTAAAGAATATGTTTTGCGACCCAATTTTGGGTCGCGACCCATAGGTTAAGAACCACCGCCTTAGGGCATAGGCCTCTCCCAATATGTTCCATACTTTTCCTCATCCATTTCTTCCGACTGTCCTGTCCAGTTCATTTGACCATCTATTCGCCGGTCTTCCTCGGTCCCTGGTTTTATTCAACGGGCAACGTGATTCCAAATTATCTGAAAATACAAAATTTAATAAAACAAAAGGAATAAAACAAAGAGAAATACTCCAAAAGACAAAATTGAGCATTGTTATATATTGTTAAATAATTTCTACTTATTCAAAAATTAAGAATCATATATTATATAAATAACTTTAATATCATCTAAAAAAAAATATTAGGGGGCCAGATAGGCTAGGCGGCAGCATGACATGAGCCAATCAGGGACCCGGGTTCGAATCCGACCCGAGGCATCCAGCTAAAATCTGACCCCGAGGGTAGAGACAAATTTAAAAAAAAATATAACTATTATCGTAATTAGGCTTATGGCTGGAAAGCGCCGAAAAGCTAAAAAAAAAAATATTAGAGTTAGTAAAATAAGGCCAAAAATTTTATCCCCTTTAAAAAATCACACTCCATAAATACTGCCCTCGGCCAAATCAAAATAAAAAAATATTTAAATCTAAACTTAATAAAAAATAATTCTCTACTTTAAAACTAAAGATAGTAATTTTATACACATTTTGATTTTCACTGTTTAATATATTCAATAAAATAATGGTGTTATACACTTATTAATAATAGCCAGTATTTATAGAGTGTGATATTGTGAGGTGGATAAAATTTTTGGCCTTATTTTATTAACTCTAATATTTTTAAAATAACGTAAGGAACCCCGACCGCACACGTTTGATTTTTTTTAATTAATAACAATCTAAGGTTATTTTTAAGAAAAACATTTAAGGGTTGGCATTTCGAAGACTTACATCATACTGAGAAAATCTACCGCACGGCCCCTGCCATTATAATTAAAATTAATAATTAATTAGCAAATAACTATATAGCTTATACTACCAATCTCTTAATTCATAGGAACAGTTTGAAAGAGGTTTCATCAAAATCGTGGCCTAGTTCAAGATTAATCAACCAACAAACACCAACCTGCTTACTGTCTTAACTCAATCAAATTTTGTATACATAATCTCTGGGCTCTAGAGAGCTAGAAATGCAAAAAAACTAACCACCCAAAATGGGAGGGGGTTCAAAAAATGAAAAAATTCTTTCTCTTGGGCTAAACTCAACCAAATTTTTATAAATAACCTGTGGCTCACTGTGCTTTTGCAGCTAGTTGATACAGCAAGATAAGAACATTCTCGGAAAATAAAATTTTGTCATTGGTGTCAATTAATTTTCATTTTATTTTAATTAAAAATAACTTTTACTATCTTTTACTTTCAATTGTTCGAACTCGTCTTTTATTTTTTTATTAATACTTTATAACTCATTTCCATAACCATTTCTACTTTGATTCCGACCTGAGCATTATCTCATCCTGCTTGTACCTACCGCCACCTGCGCCTATATCTCACGGTAAAATTTTTAGGGTCACTTTTCCCCCCTGCTGAGTAATGGATTGGTTAGTGAGATACACACATAGATTAAAACTTTTTTAACAAATATACTTTTCTTGCTTTTAGATTCGTTTTTCTGCCGCTTTTTATTTAATGGACATTTTATTATTATTGTTATTATCTTAAATTCATTTAATCCATTAGCCAGTTGAAGAATCACCATATTTCTGATAGTCAGAGAGTATTCGCTTGAAGCAAATAAACATTCACAAATATATATACAAATATATTATGTTTAAATATTAATTATTTGTTTAATATATATGCGTATACTAAGCAAGGATCCAGGAATTTTATGGGGGTAGGATGTAAGATCTGCTTTTTACTGCAAGATCGAGCCACTAGCGGGGGGGGGGCGACCCACACACACACACACACAGGGAACTTTGCTTTCAATTTTAAAATTTTTTGAAAAAATAAATGTTTTTTTACAAATTTTTTTTTGCCAGGCACGTAAACAAATTTTCCGCCCCCTGGATCTGCTCTTTTGTATAGAGCTTGGGTATTCTTGTTTCTCTTATAATCCAACTCTGCATATTTTCGGTAAAACTTTTCAATTTCTGTTATGTTTCTTTTAATATATATATATATATATTTTTTCAAACTAGCAAGCAATATCATGACAAGATTTTTTTTTAATTTGTGTTATAAATGTTTTTCACTTGTTAAAATTTTTGTATCTGAATTTTATATTAAAATAATAAAAATAATTATATTTATTTATATTTTTATTTCATATCTCCCTTTCCTAATTTTATTTTAAGAAATAAGTTTGTTTTTTAATTTTAAAATTACCAAAAAATAACCCATTCTTGATTGCTATTTTTAATAATAATAATACTACTAATAAATGATTGCCATGGATTCCCAATAATAATGCTAATTATATTTCAATTCTGTCGGCTGCCTGCTGCCAGCTTGTGACGTCACTCATGTTTGAATTGAGCTGCACCTTCATCGTCTAGTTAAAACGAGAAATATAGCTAATATATAGTTTTTTAATATATTATAAAAAAAGAATATTTTTATTCATTATGCAATCTTTTATTTATCTCTGAAGAAATTCTTCCATTATAGTTGAAACTTGGAACTCCAATGTCCAATTTACAGGTTGTTTGTGGATGTATCATAAATATTAGGTTTTGTTTATATATTTAATAATAATTAATTGTCATTTTATATTGAATATTGTTAATATTTTATTATTGTTTTAAATTAAAGTTCATTTCGAATTGATCAGTATCTTTATGCAGATTATGTTCTGAACAGGTTACAAAAATTTATTTTTTATCTAATTTCCGTTAAATAATTAAATAAACTCATAGAGAAACAAAGAGGTTGTCTCATTTGACTAAATAAATACACACTAAATGTAAATAAAGAAGTGCCATTTATTTGTTTGAGACTATAGTTTCAAACATATAATTAATTTACTGCGAATTTTATCTTTGAAACAAATCTTATAACCAAAAAACGGTATTATATGAAAAAAAGTTTCAAATAAAAGTTTGTTTATATCTAGGGGAAACTACGACGTATTAAGGATGATTGTTGTGTTTTAATGAAACCCCATATTTTCCGCCACCACTCTACGCAGAACTATTTTTTTATATTTATTATCAAATGTACATGAATCATTGCATTCAAAATCTTAATAATTATTTTTAACAATTATTTAACTTAATTATCAAATAATAATGATAGATAATTAATCAATTGAGCGAGACAATAAAGAGTGCGTCTTCTCTGCTGGAATTATAAATCTTATTTATTTATAACGACTATATTTCGAGGCTTCGTTCTCTCTTCGCTCCATTACAATTGAAGTTTCACAGGAATCTTCATAAATTAATTCGTGTGAATACATTGTAATAGACTGATGAAGAGGCAAAGCCCTCGAAACTATATAGTCTCGTTATAAATAAACAAAATTTCTATAAATTCCAGCAGAAGACACACCTTTTTATTGTCTCCTTCAATATATAAAATTCGTCTTCTTCGAAAAACTTTCTAAATAATAATTGTTAAATTGAAAAGTCAACAATGAAAATAGTGTTTATAATAAAAACTTCAAGTATACTAAGATTTAAGAGATTATTTTCTACTTAAAATTCTGAGCTTGCATCCAGTAGATATATTATTAAAATAAAAAACGAGCTTTTGTTGAAGACATAAAATGGTCTTAATTTATGGTGAATGTGAAAGCAAGGCTATAAATGCCATTAAAATGAATGTCGAGCGCCGAATGTCCACGTTTCATTTTTATTGTTGAAAATGGATATATATATACTAACTGGAATGTCTCAGAACAGTGTCGGCTCATTTAAGTATTTAATAATTAATTATTTAATATTTGATATTCAAGTTAAATAATTATAATATATTTTCTGAGATTGATTTAATATTTTTGTTTATTTTTCTGATGTCGTATAAAAATAGTTCTTATGAAGCTGTTCAGTTTCGTAGATTGTTTGACAACAAAATTCCATTTAAAAACAAACTTTAGCATTGAAATACCCTTGAAAGCTTGCTCCTACGCCGAAACAATAGGGTAGTTTAGCTGATATAAATAAACTTTTATTTTTTGAAACTTTTTCCATAATGCACTGTTTTTGAGCTATAAGAGGTCTCAAGATAAAAAACTCAATTCATTTTTGTTCTATATGACCATTTTCGATTTGATTTGAGAAAATTTTTATATTTAGGCGTCTTTTTTTACCGAAAAAATTGATTATTCCGACGGGACACTTTCAAAATTGCCTCACAAAATTATCATTAAAAAATTACTATTACCAAAGATTTTTTTAATTATAATCAACTAAAAATTGAAATATTATCTTTTTCAGAAGCCTCACTACGTGTCGTGATTGTAGTGAGCATTTCTGAACACGGTTTTATTTTTTCTAAAAATTATTTTGTTTTCACTGCTCCAACTTACCGTGGCTCAATAAAAGAGAATAATTTTCCAAATTCGTTTACGATTGCTGACTTCTGCAATAACACATACCGCCATTTTTAAAAGCAGCAGCCGAAACTTGTTATTCCGGTTGCTTGGCTGACACGTGCAAAATTTTTCTGAAAAGTCTATTATTAGGTGAAAAATCAGCCTGACTGAACTAGTTTCAAATTACAAGTAGGTCGAACAACAGTGTTGTACTTGTGAATTGCTCTAATAATAGATCGAAGACTTCAAAATATAAATGTCTCAAGAGAAGGTGCAATATTTTAATTTTACATAAAAATTGATTAGTAGGTTCGATAATTGAGCGGAATAGTTATGAATCATTTTTAGGGTTCCGTTTAAAAAGTAAAACATGATTCATAACTATTCCGCTAAGTAGTCGAACCCTACTATTATCAATTTTTTATGTAAATTAAAATATTGCACCTTTCTTTCTTGAGACATTTATATTTTGAAGTCTTCGATCTTTTATTGTTATAAATCAAGGCTGGTTCACAAGAGACATTTTTTCTTACTTGTCTTTACTTGTTCGACCTACTTGTAATTTGAAACTAGTTCAGTCAGGCTGGATTTTTTCGCCTAATGGCTTCACATGGAGCTTTTTCAGAAAATTTCGCACGTGTCAGCCAAAACAGCCGGACTGCATCTTTCAGTTTCAGCTCAGATGCAAAACAAAAATGGCTGACAATAATATTATTGCAGAAATTATCAATCGTAAACGAATTTGGAAGAGATATTCTCTTTATTAATTACAGTAAAGAGTTGAACAGTGAGAAACAAAATAATTTTTAAGAAAAAATAAAACCGTGTTCAGAAATGCTTCACTAATGAACATAGTTCTACAATCACAGCACATGAAATGAGGCCCTGAAAAAGATAATATTTCAATTTTTAGTTAGGATATAATTAAAAAAAATCTTTGGTAATAGTAATTTTTTAATGATGAATTTTTGTGAATATTTTTGAAAGAAATCAAAGGTGTCCCATCGAAAGATAATCCAATTTTTCGAGTAAAAAAGACACTAGAGTATTAAAAAATTTTTTTTTCTCAAAAATCAAATCGAAGATGGTCACCGACAAAATGAATTGACATGGAATGACCTATATACCGGGTGAGTTTTTTATCTTGAGACAGTCTTATAACTCAAAAACAGTGCATTATATGGAAAAAGTTTCAAATAAAGTTTATTTATATCGAGGGGGAAACTAAACTACCCTATTGCTTGTCGACGTAGAACAAGCTTTCAAGGGTATTTCAATGCTAAGTTCTGTTTTTTAAATGGAACCTATATTTTTTGTTACGTCTACTTAATCTACAAAAAAAAACTGAACAACTTTCATAAGAACTATTTTTTTATACGACATCAAATAAACAAAATATTAAATCAATTATATCTCAGAAAAAATATATTATAATTATTTAACTTAATTATCAAATACAAAGATAAATAATTAATTATTAAATACTTAAATAATTTAATAATTTTTCGACACTGTTCTGAGACATTCCAGAGTGTATCGCAAGTCTTCTGGATGAATTCCAGTTCCATTTTCCTTATTTTTTTTAACAGATTTACATCACGATAAAATGAAACGTGAGAGGGTGTATTCCTATCATGAAAACGCTCGACATTCATTTCAATGGCATCCCCATAACACTTTTTCATTCACCATAAATTAAGACCATTTCAATTATGTCTTCAACAAAAAATACTGATTTTTATTATGGAAATACAATAATATAACTATCTACTGGATTGACGAGAGAAATAAACTTTTTAAACTCAAGAATTTTATAGAAAATAATCTCTTTAAATCTTAGTATAACGAAGTTTTAATCTCATTATAAACACTTATTTTCAAGTTATGACTTTTCAATTTAACAATTATTTATTTTAAATTGAAAGTTTTTGCCGAGAGTAGCAGAATTTTTATATACAGTTACATTTCAATAAAAGGAGTAGGTTCTTCAAGCGAATTATAATTTTATTTATTTATAACGAGATTGACATCAGTCTATTACAATGTATTCACACGAATTAATTTATGAATTTCGTGAATACATTGTAATAGATTGATGAAGAGGCAAAGCCCTCGAAACTATATAGTCTCGTTATAAATAAATAAAATTTATAATTCCAGCAGAAGACACACTTTATTGTCTCCTTCAATTATTTATTTAATAATTAATTATCTAATCATTATTATTTGATAATTAAGTTAAATAATTGTTAAAAATAATTAAGATTTTTTGAGATCTATTGATTCATGTATTTTGTTTATTTGATGTCGTATAAAAAATAGTTCTTATGAAAGTTGTTCAGTTTTTTTGTAGAATATGGTGGCGGAAAGAAAAATATATAGGGTTTCATTTAAAAAAACACAACTTGACCTTAAAATACCCTTGAAAGCTTGTTCTGCGTCGACAAACAATAGCGTAGTTTAGTTTCCCCTAGATATAAACAAACTTTTATTTGAAACTTTTTTTCATATAATACACTGTTTTTGAGTTATAAGACTGTTTCAAGATAAAAAACTCACCTGATAAATTATATGTTTGAAACTATAGTCTCAAACAAATAAATAATATATATTTACATTTAATATATATTTGTGTATGTTTATTTGAATCAAGTAGAGGACAACCTCTTTTGTTTCTCTATATGAAGTTTATTAAAATTATTTAACAGAATTAGATAAAAAATAAATTTTTTAAATGTAACCTGTTCAAGATTTTTATAATCTGCATAAGATACTGATCAATTCGAAGTAAAAATGAACTTTTTCTATTTAATTGTTTAATTTAAAACAATAATAAAATATTAACAATGTTCAATATAGATGACAATTAATTATTATTAAATATATAAACAAAACCTAATATTTATATTCCATGACATGTACAAACTAACCTGTATAAATTGGACATTGGAGTTCCAAGTTTTCAATTTCAACCATAATGGAAAATTTTTCTTCAAGTTCAAAACAAATAAATAAAGATTATAATAATGAATAAAATATTCTTTTTTTTTTTATAATATATTAAAAAACTATATATTAGCTATGTTTCTCGTTTCTTTGTTTAGACGATGAAGAGCTGAGTATAGAGAGGTGCAACTCAATGTTAAAAGGCGGTTCAAATTTTTATGGTGACGTCACAAGCTGGCAGCGGCAGCCATTAGTCGGGAATGAAAAAGGCGGAAATGCATTAGTATTGGGAATCCATGGCCGTCGATTATTATTATTAGTAGTATTATTATTATTAAAAATAGCAATCCAGAAATGGAATTATTTTTTTTTTGAGTAATTTTAAATTAAAAAAAACAAACTATTTCTAAAATAAAATTAGGAGAAAAGGGAGATATGAAATAAAAATATAAATAAATATAATTATTTTTATTATTTTAATATAAAATTCAGATACAAAAAATTTTAACAAATTGAAAAAAAAACATTTATAACAAATTAAAAAAAAATCTTGTCATGATGTCTTGCTGGATAACTGAAAAATATATATATATATATATTAAAGAAACATAACAAGAAATTATAATTGAAAAGTTTTTATTTTGCCGAGAGTAGCAGAGTTGTTGGATTATAAAAGAGAAACAAAGATGCAAATATACATACACAAGGGCGGATCCAGGGGGCGAGGGGGCGATCGCCCCCCCCCATAGAGGCACGTGCCTGGCAAAAAAAATTTGTAAAAAAAAACATTTATTTTTTCAAAAAATTTTAAAATTGAAAATAAAGTTCTATATGTGTGTGTGTGTGTGGGCGTCTCTGACCCCCCCCCCCCCCGCTTGGACAATTCGATCGCGACACACTTCCGAGATAAAAAGTAGATCTTACATCGGGCACCTTATATACATTCACCCCCCCCATAAAAAATTCCTGGATCCGCCCCTTGAACATACACATATATATTAAACAAATAATTAATATTTAAACATAATATATTTATATATATATTTGTGAATGTTTATTTGCTTCGACAATCTTTTATTTCTCTCTATTTATCAAGAAATAATAGTTGATTCTTCAACTTTGGCTAATGGATTAAATAATTTAAGATAATAGCAATAATATTAATAAAGGCCTGTCTCCATTAAATAAAAAGCAGCGGAAAACGGGCCTAAAAGCAAGAAAATTAATATTTGTTAAAAAGTTTTAAATCTACATAATATTAGTATCTCATATTAACCAATCCATTACTCAGCGAAAACCAGGGGGAAGGTATTGAAGAAGTTTGGCCAGGAACAATTTCGTGGATATAATTATATACCGAAAAATAAATTTTACAAGTATTGAAAAATTCATTTTAAAATATAAGGATGAGGATAATATAGGTCGGATAAAGTAGGAAATAGTTATGGAAATGAGTTATAAAAGTATTAATAAAAAAAATAAAAACAGTTGAACAATTGAAAGTAAAAGATAGTAAAAGTTATTTTAATTAAAATAAAATGAAATTAATTGACACCAATGACAAAATTACCTTTTCGAATGTTCTTATCTTATTTATTAT
Organism: Forficula auricularia; assembly: GCA_024734495.1. Lineage (NCBI taxonomy): Eukaryota > Metazoa > Arthropoda > Insecta > Dermaptera > Forficulidae > Forficula > Forficula auricularia. The sequence continues at coordinate 13,175 of JALMQS010000912.1, forward strand.
CAACTAGCTGCAAGGCCCGCCTTCGGCGGCCCTCTTGCTAGCCAGGGAGAACGCCCCCGGATCCCCAGCCCACGAACCCCCCAACACTCCATTCCGCACCCTAACCCCCACCCCCGTCCCCACAATCTCACAAACCGCACCCCACCCACCTCGGACCTCGCACCAAATCCACCCCGTGACCTCCAACCCTGCGCACCACACCCCCGCTTAGCCCCCTGGACCCCACCCCCGATATGCCCCTGACCCACCCCGCACCCCCACCCTACTCCGCCTCACTCCCTCACCCCACCCCCGCACCCAGTTTTTGCATTTCTAGCCTTCTAGTGAGCCACAGGTTATTTATAGAAAATTTGGTTGAGTTTAGCCCAAGAGAAAGAATTTTCATTTTTTGAACCCCCTCCCATTTTGGGTGGTTAGTTTTTGCATTTCTAGCTCTCTAGAGGCCCAGAGATTATGTATACAAAATTTGATTGAGTTAAGACAGTAAGCAGGTTGGTGTTTGTTGGTTGATTAATCTTGAACTATTAGGCCGATTTTGATGAAACCTCTTCAAAACTGTTCCTATGAATTAAGAGATTGGTAGTATAAGCTATATAGTTATTTGCTAATTAATTATTAATTTTAATTATAATGGCAGGGCCGTGCGGTAGATTTTCTCAGTATGATGTAAGTCTTCAAAATGCCAACCCTTAAATGTTTTTTTCTTAAAATAACCTTAGATTGTTACAATTTCAAAAAAAAATCAAACGTGTGCGGTCGGGGGTTCCTTACGTTATTTTAAAATATTACACAAATATATTAAAAATTTTATCCACCACACATCACACTCTATAAATACTGGCTATTATTAATAAGTGTATAACACCATTATTTTATTGAATATATTAAACAGTGAAAATCAAAATGTGTATAAAATTACTATCTTTAGTTTTTAAAGTAGAGAATTATTTTTTTATTAAGGATTTTAGATTTAAATATTTTTTATTTCCGGTTTGGCCGAGGGCAGTATTTATGGAGTGTGATTTTTTAAAGGGGATAAAATTTTTGGCCTTATTTTACTAACTCTAATATTTTTTTTTGGCTTTTCGGCCTTTCCAGCCATAAGCCTAATTACGATAATAGTTATATTTTTTTTTAAATTTGTCTTACCCTCGGGGTCAGATTTAGCTGGATGCCTCGGAGTCGGATTCGAACCCGGGTCCCCTGATTAGCTCGCTGTCGCTACCGCCTAGCCTATCTGACCTCCCTAATATTTTTTAGATGATATTAAAGTTATTTATATAATATATGATTCTTAATTTTTGAATAAGTAGAAATTATTTAACAATATATAACAATGCTCAATTTTGTCTTTTGGAGTATTTCTCTTTGTTTTTAATTTATTCCTTGTTTTATTAAATTTTTTGTATTTTCAGATAATTTGGAATCACCATTGAATGGTGCCCGTTGAATAAACCAGGGACCGAGGAAGACCGGCGAATAGATGGTCAAATGAACTGGACAGGACAGTCGGAAGAGACTGGATGAGGAAAAAGTATGGAACATATTGGGAGAGGCCTATGCCCTAAGGCAGTGGTTCTAATCCTGGGTCGCGACCCAAAATTGGGTCGCAAAACATATTCTTTGGGTCGCGCAGAGTTGTTAATCAAATATTTTACTTATTATTATATGGTAAGTTGAAACATATATTTTGATTTATTCAATACTATAAAAAAGAAAATATGAAAAACTTGCTCTTTTTCATTAAATTTCCCTTAGATCGAAAAGTACCTTTGGTTATCTTAAGGTAGTTGTTCTGCCAAATATGTTTTCTTAGTATTTTTTATGAAATTTAGACAGATTATTATTTAAATACTTCTGCATCGATTGGTGGCAAAATGAAATTTATGAACAATATAGTACCGGATATTAAATTTCAAAATTAGTTTTTCAGACTCTTATACATTGCACTATACGGGATATCGGAAAATTTACATACATATTTAATTATAAATTAAGAAACCCTTCTTACTATTTTTATAAAAAGCTAAACCAAAATTAAACAATAACCAATACATATTTTAAGACAATTTTGATTCATAGTTACAACACAGTTTCTGAGATAATACTAATAAATAATGAAAATGTATAAAATAAACTGCAACGGATCGTTGCTAAACTTTATCCAAATTCATTTGAAATATTAATATGTTCTAGAGTAAAGTACTTTAAAATATAATTTTACTTAAAACTTTATTTAACCTTTTTGTGGTCCCCAAGGTACTTAATTAGGATATTAAATTTCATAAAAATTGGTTAAGTCATTTTCAAGATATTTAGAAAAAACTAAAAAGTACTGAAATAAAGTACTAATGTTTGTGGACCGATATGTACCAAAAACTAATCATTTTGTTAAAAGAATGGTAGGTTTTCAATTTCATTTCAATCAGCGCAAAGGTGTGGAAAATCGTGGACGAAAAAAAACGATAACACACACACACATCCATCCATCCATCCATCCATCCCCACGCACTTCCAAAAAAAATGGCACTTTTTGGCCTCTCGACGAGATTCCAGGTAATTTTTGGCAAAACCGTCACGTGCTAAAATTCAATCTCATTGAATACTTCAATTTGTGACCTTAATTGAGTCTATGGGTTCCGTAGTCTTTACCTTAGGACACTTTGAAGTCGCGCTTGCCGCGAGAGCGATTCCAATACTTTCTCCCATGCTTCGCATTCGATAAATTAAAAAATTTACACTAAAAACAATTGGGCAACGGCGCATTTATTTAACTAGCGAAAGATGTATAAAGCGAGCATGCGCTAGAATTTTTCAAAATTATAATTTTTATAAGGTGTAACGTAGGCGTTGATTACAATTGTTAAAAATAAAAACAATTTTTATAGAAATTTAAAATGTATTTTATCTCATTATAATATAAAAATATTCAATCTCTTACAATGGTGCCAGATTTGTCAAACGAGCACCGGATTGGCTAGAATCGGTACATAAACAGCAAAAAGTTTTGGGCTTATGAATTATGAATCCTTATTGTCTGTTTTATATACTCTATCATTAACTTTTTGCTAGTATTGCCGCGAAACAATTACCTTAATAGTTACAAAATTATATTATTATATGTGAGTTAAAAAAGTCATCATTGAAAATTAAAGAAAATTTTCAAGTATCGTCTAAAAAAAGCAATTATATTTTTTTGACGGGAGATGGGAGGTCGTGACATGAACAAATTTCTCAAATTTGGGTCCCAGCTTAAAAAGGTTAAGAACCACTGCCCTAAGGGGCCTAGTTTCATCATAATTTGTATATGTGTAAATATAATACAAGTATAAATAGCATTGTAAATATGTTGTAATTTATTGTGTATTGCTTAGTTATATATAATTTAATGTAAAATTGAACTAAATAAAAAGGCTATAATAATAATAATAATTGACGTTATAATCAAGTCGCCAAAATGATTCATCAACAGTTGGCAATTAAATACGGTATGTTAGGAAACGATAATTCACCGTACAATGTATCCATCGGTAAATTGTATAAAGAAATTGCAAAGAAGGACGGATTGAGAATAAGGGTAGAAATAGTATTTAATTCATTTTTAGTTTTATATAAAATTTGATTTAAATATAATTTATTAAAAATAACTTAAAAATAATTTCTTTTGTTCAATAGATTAGCCTAAATATAGATTATTAGCAAAATTTATAGGTATAAAACTTTAAGAAAAAATAAAACCGACTTCGAAAAATTAAATGCAACAAATAAAATACACTAAAAGGTATAAAATAATTATTATCTTATTTAGTTACAACTAAACGACGAAATATTAACACGAAATTACTTTTGAAGTCGGTGCCAAACATATACCTTTTATGAATCGCACTCGACGGATCTTACTTAGTAGGTTTGGAGGATATGCTCGCTTTTAGTTATAGTTTGTTTGGTACCGAATTCAAAAAGTAATTTCTGTGTTAATATTTCGTCGTTTAGTTGTAACTAAATAAGATATAATAATTATTTTATACCTTTTAGTGTATTTTATTTGTTGGATTTAATTTTTTGAAGTCGGTTTTTATTTTTTTCTTAAAAATTTTTATTTTTCTCTTTTTAGTGATGTTATTAATAGTGATCATATCATCAGAACTTTGACCAAATTAATATGACACCATCCCTAAGACACTCCCTCGGATAAAAAAAGAACCATCGAAATCGGTTCATAAACAAAGAGGTTAGATCTAAACAAACCTAATAAAAAAGGTCTACTACCTATGAAAAAATCGAAAAAAAATGGGACCAATCGGAAGCTAGACTGGACCCAATGCAAAAAAATTTTCATAATCGGTTGACAATTGGCGGAGATATGAGGTAACATAGGCACAAAAAAAAAAAATCAGTCGAATAGAGAACCTCCTCCTTTTTGAAGTCGGTTAAAAGATAGATTGAAATTTGAATTTACGTAGAAATTGAGTACAATGCATTGCTATGGGTGAGCCTTTTAAGAATTGTTTAATTATATCTCTTTTTTAGTGAAAAATAAATAATAGTATAAAATTTTACTTAAAGAAATCATTGCTTGAGAATAAGAGAGAACGAAGGAGAAGAGAAGGAAATGGAGAAAGAGGACCACAAGAGAGAATACAAGAAGAAGCAAGAGAGGAGAGGCAGGTGATTTGAAGCCAGAGAGTCTTTCGACACTCACTTCTTTATAGACATTCATAGAGGACACCTTTATACCGACATTCATTGAACACACCTCTCCACGCATTCATTGAAGACACAACTCACTACGCATTCATAGAGGCAGGGCCGCGCTGACCCCTCCACAGCGCCTGTGTGCGAAACCTATGAAGCGCCTCTTTTTCACGAATCTTAATGTTTCAACTTATTTTTATTTTATTTGTTAATTTTGACCGAAATAAATTTTCGTAAAGTAAAATATTTACTTATTTTAGTTGTATTTTTATCACGTTCTTTCTTCTTGTTTTCTTTTCCTTATTAAATTCTGGTAACCAGATAATTTCTTTTTTTATCTTGATCACTCATCGTGGAAACAAGTTAAAACAATCAGTAACACACAAACTATTTATTGTTTTTATGCTAGAACTTCTCTTCTTATTTCAATCAATTGTTTTTGGCTCTCTCGTTCCTTAAAGTCGGGCTGTCGGGGAATCCCCGTACGGAAGCCTGGTTGGCTCACTGTCATTAAATAAAAAAGTGGCGCTCCTTTCGCCCAAGTTAACTAGTGCACCAGTGCACAAGTTCAATAGTGGACCTGTGGCCGCGACGCGGCATTAATGAAAACGCACCTTTTTGAATGTGCTGCGATTTTGTCATGCGCAGAATTGAAAATAATTAGGGCTATACAATTTAACCGGCTAAGCCGGCTAAAAAGCTAACGAAACTAATTAATTAGCTAACCGTTCGGATAAGCCGGTTAACTGGAAATTAGCTGCTAATCGGCTAATGGCTAAATTAGCTAAATAGTCTATTTAAGATTTTATTAATAAACAAGTTGCGCCGTGGCATGTGCAAGCTGCGTCAGGCGTGCCTCCGGCACGCCGTCTGCACCTTGGCCCTCCGGGCGGGTGGCCCTGGCGGGCAGCGTCTCGAGACGGCCAAAAGTTTGTTTGCAATATAATTTTGTTCAACTGTATTTTAATTAAATATACTCGTATTTTATTAATTAAAAATCAGCTTCAAGAAATAATCTAACTCATTGCGAAAGCAAAATAAAAAATTCTGAGTGTGTCAAGCTTACGCACGACGGAAGTGAAACTTCTAGTATTCCTCTCTCTCTTTTCATTTCATTCTCTTTTTTCTCTCTTACGTTAGTTTGAAGATTATAGGTTAAATAATTCAACGACGAAGCATAGATTTACTCTTTCTAATATTTTCTTATACATGAATGAATTTTGATTTATGTACAGTTCCAAAAATTCTTTTTAATGTTACATACAGCATTTTCATTTGTTTGAATGTTCAATAATAATTTTAGTGTTGAATGTGCTGTTTTTCCTCCGTCTAATAAAGTGGCAGCAATTCCAGATGATGTCATTTGTGCCAATATGAGCGAAATTAAAAATGTTTCCCTGTTCCACCTGGTGCATCCAAAAAAAGAAACCATCTTCTTGAGCAGCGACTGCATGCATAATTTTATCATAAAGTAATTTTTGTTCTGGTAACAATTTTGGTTCATTTGCTTGAACATATGCATTTAAACCATCAACATTGTACGATTGTTCACGTTGCATATCGCGATTAAATAAATCACTTACTGGCCGATTAGCTGATGGCATCCCTAATTTAATTAGTGGTTGATTCGAAATGATCATGCATAAATCTTCCAACTTAATCAAAGATTCATTATATATTTCTGGCGAGAAATTTATATCTGGATCTCCTCGAATTCTACGTAGAGCATGTAATACATCTTCACTCATTGAAGCCTTATATTTTCCCCATAATTTAGGCGGGTTAGTTGGAAAACACGTTGTCAATAAAATGGCAAACAAACATCGTATTTGATGTGGCGATGAACCGAGAGCAGCATCGGCAAGAGTTGTATCCCAATGCAATCTTCTTCTAACAATCGTAATGCTAGGCATGCACCATGATTCGTTGTATGTAATGCACTGAGATACTGGGAAATGTATTTATAATAAGAAACATTGATTAAGATTTGGAATGTTTCTTTCCGACAGGCTCAGGTTAGCCAACTAATAACAATAAAATAATCACATTTAAAAATATAAATTTTTCTTTTTACTTAAGAGAGAATGGTGTATTTCTGTGAAACAGTTTAATTCTAAAGTTTAGGGAAAACAAAATATATCTATAATATAATCATAATACTTCTTCAAGGCCTTTGAGAACAATGAATTAACCCACACCCATTGTCTGCCTGGGTACAAAAGAAAAAGATAAACCTTTTTTAAAACCCCAATTGGCATTCTACCTGAGAATAATTAATTTAATTATGTAAAATCGTGTGAAATCAAATCAAACCGATTTGGCCCAAAATTTAGATAAACCATCTGGAGCACTAAACAAACATATGGTGTGATTATGGTTTCGATACGTTCAGTGGTTTAGGCATGGGTCGATCACGCACATACATACTAAGGATTATATATATATATATATATATATAAAATTAAATTAACAAATTATGTCTGTATTCAAAATAGATTTTATTATCTTAAAAAAAAAAAAGTTTCTGAAATTTTGACCTGACTACCTGTATACCCCTTTCTTTTGTTAAGAGGGGTTTCATTGTTTAAGACCTGACCTTTCAGGGCAGGGATAATGTATTGTTTGCTTGGCCCTTTTAGAGGCTCTATTTCTATAGATCTTATCTGTCAATCAATTAAATATAAAAATAAAAAATAAAATCAAACCGATTTGGCTCAAAATTTAGGTAAACCATCCCCAGCACTAAGCAAACATATGGTGTGAATATGGTTTCGATACGTTCAGTGGTTTAGGCGTGGGTCGATCGCGTTCATACACCCAAAGGATTTTATATATATAGATAGATAAATAAAAAAAAAAAGTTTCTGAAATTTTGACCTGACTACCTGTATTCCCCTTTCTTTTGTTAAGAGGGGTTTCATTGTTTAAGACCTGACCTTTCAGGGCAGGGATAATGTATTGTTTGCTTGGCCATTTTAGAAGCTCTATTTCTATAGATATTATCTGTCAATCAATTAAATAAAAAAATAAAAAATAAAATCAAACCGATTTGGCTCAAAATTTAGATAAACCATCGCGAGCACTAAGCAAATATATGGTGTGAATATGGTTTCGATACGTTCAGTGGTTTAGGCGTGGGTCGATCGCGTACATACACACAAAGGATTTTATATATATAGATGATTCATTAAATAATCATAATGCGATTTTTGAATTAGTAACTATGACGAAATGGTAAAATTGGGTTCAAGATCAATAAAATTCAGAGTATTTTTTTACTTCATTATTATCAAACTTTTGGGTATAAACTCAAGATGACTCAATTTTTTTCGAACTGTCAGACATTTTTTTTTCTCGAAATTCATGAAAATTTTTTCAATTTTTCATGCCCAAAAATTATATAACCGTGAAAGTAAATAATTACCAAATTCAACGTCATACAATTTTACTATGATCTATTAAATTACATCGCAGTCATCGCATCGGTCGGGCTGCATTCATAAACTCATTTAAACAAACTCATGGCGGTTCTTTTGATTTTAACGCTGAGCTCGTAATTATTGTAAACTAAAACCCAAAGCGTAAAATTAAACCACAAACGTGAATATTATCTTGGGACACTTGTACAATAAGCGCTATATTATGTTTTGTTGTTTACGAGGCATTTGTTGCGCCTATTATACCTACTTACTTATCGATACTCCACTACAAAGCAATATGTTGTTGTGTAAGTGTAACAAAAATAATTTCGATAGCGGCGCCCCTATTGTTTTGGCGCCTGTGTGCGCCGCACACTTCGCACACAGGGGCGGCGCGGCCCTGCATAGAGGAGAGATCTCCACACATTCATTCTCTCTGAATATATATACCTATCATCCTCTCTGCATCTAAGCGCTCTTATGTCCAAATTCCGAATTGGAGCGCACTCACTACGAGAATAAAACCCAACGTGGTCCAAGAAACTTATTACACACCGGCTATTTGAACGAGACGCCGCCAACTCCTGCTAAGTGCGCCTAAATATCAAATAATTGGTACCGGAGCCATAAAGCGGTGTCAAAAGGGACAGCAGGCAGCCAAGATCGTTTCTGGGAAGCGGATTTATATCGAAGGAGGAATTTGCTACAATCGAGAAGATTCCAAAGGCGATTCTATCCATCCAGCCATCAAGGAATGTAATAAATCTTACTCTAATAATCAAGCAAATTTCTCTAACAAAAATTCTCTTTCTGTTAAAATCAAGTAACGATAAATTTAAATTCACATTATTATATATTAAATAATTCTAATCAGCATCTTTATTATTATTGAAAAAGTTCACATCCTTCCTTTCCATATAATTTTATTTGTTTTTTTTCATTCTTAACCAATTTTTTTATTAATTTCACACTAAAAATAGTAAAGTAAATTCACAGTAAATTCAATCAATTTCAGATTTTAAGCACTAAGAGAGAAAACCCTGAGAATACACCCACCACCAAAATAAATCCCAAACCAACATCCAAATATCATTTTACCCACTGCAACCGTATTATAAGTATGATCCATCCGAGGTTCTGGAGACGGCGGACTGGGACAGACCCATCTTCACAGACAAACGAGTGGCTCACAACAAGTCAGATATTGTGGTCATCAACAAGACCGAGAAATCAGCCACACTTATTGATGTCGCCATCCCTCTGACACATAACATCCGGTCCACAGAGGTTAAAAAAAAATAGAAAATATGAAGACTTGGCGTTTCAAATCAAGACAATTTGGAAGTTGGAAAGGATCAATATCATCCCCTTGGTAATTTCCGCGGAAGCAGTTGTAACGTGGAATTTTGAGAGGAATCTGGCGAAGATCGATATGCCTAAATGGGTCTTCAATATAACACAAAAGATCGTTATTCTGCAAACATGCCACATTGTGCGCAGGTTCTTGAACTGAAGATTATCCGGAGGATGGATCATGTGGGCTAGGGTGAATTCCCTTTCCACATCGACCGAGCCTAAACCCAAACAAGATCTAAAGGGATAGGTAAAAGTTTTCCAGCGAAAGCTGAGAAAGTGCAATAACTCGGATAATAATAATATAACTGTTAGTGGTGGGGGGTAAACGCTATTGTGATGTGATAGGGGTTGGTCGTTGGAAGATAAGGGGAATGCCCCTTAACCCCAACTGTTGGTTCCAACCGCGAGGGAAAGCAAGGTATTGGAAGTGTGTGATAAAAAGTATGTGAGCAGACCATGATTCCGTGGTAGCTGAATTACTTCGATTCGGGTTGGCGCATATATAACATTCAACGAATATTATCGCTCACGGGATTACACGCGCCAACTCGTCTCTCAATAATTCATTGATTTATTATTTCATTATAAATAGATTGATTCATGTAGTGTACAGTGTGTTTGACAATTTGACTGTTGTTCACTTAAAGTATTATTACTAATATTAAAGTATTGTTTATTTGAACAAACTACTATGTATGAGGTCGCAGTGCCATCTAGCGGTGAGCGCTAGGACTGGACCGGACACCACACCCCTTCACCCTTTTTTTTATTTTGGGTGAAGGGGTGTGGTGTCCGGTCAGTCCTGGCGCTCACCGCTAGATGGCACTGCGACCTCATACATAGTACATCACGTCGGGGTCACCAGTGTTAGTGGTGGGGGGTAAACGCTATTGTGATGTGATAGGGGTTGGTCGTTGGAAGATAAGGGGAATGCCCCTTAACCCCAACTGTTGGTTCCAACCGCGAGGGAAAGCAAGGTATTGGAAGTGTGTGATAAAAAGTATGTGAGCAGACCATGATTCCGTGGTAGCTGAATTACTTCGATTCGGGTTGGCGCATATATAACATTCAACGAATATTATCGCTCACGGGATTACACGCGCCAACTCGTCTCTCAATAATTCATTGATTTATTATTTCATTATAAATAGATTGATTCATGTAGTGTACAGTGTGTTTGACAATTTGACTGTTGTTCACTTAAAGTATTATTACTAATATTAAAGTATTGTTTATTTGAACAAACTACTATGTATGAGGTCGCAGTGCCATCTAGCGGTGAGCGCTAGGACTGGACCGGACATAACAATGCAATATTTGAAAATAAACTATTTATTAAAATAGACTTGGTATAGAAAAAAAATTAAAAGCGTACATAAAACGGTCGTTCCGTAGGACGAAACAGGGAGGTGATTTTAGTGGGTAGGAAACCCACACTCTGCTCGGTACGGGCCCAGCAGTGTCTTTTTTTGTGGAGATTTCCACCAACTAGAACCGAAATCAAAGGGTATTGAAAGCGCTTAGGCATGGGCGGGCGATTAATAATAAATCGTATACATCAATATCGGAATAACATAGACCAATATAGAAAAGCGTTTCATAAAGATTTTTAATTATTGAATGGATCAAATTGTATTTTGATTTGGGTGCTTATGCCGCTCCCTTACGGTGCCGCCTGATGCAGCCGCCTCTCTGTGTCATAGCACGGCACGGCCCTGTATAATGAGTATATAAAATTGGAAGTAGAATTAACAATTAAAAATAGAATAAATTTTTTATTTTCAAAAAAATATTTTTTAAATTTTGTGTGTGAAAGAGCAATTTTAGCCGCTCACATCGGGAGTCCAGGGGGTGGAGCCCCCGGAAAGGAGGAGGCCGCAGCTTGTTATTATATTTACATAACGAATAATGAGTAAGATATTATTATAAATCATGAATATAATTGAAAAAGTAAGTTAAGAAATATAAACGGGATACGGGTAGAGGGAGAGTTCCGTATTCAATTTGATTTTAATATAAATATTTTCATTTCTATTTTTTTCGACAATCTATGCCCAAAAAATAGAAAATTCAGGAAAATAAATAAAACATCTCAGAGTTAAGACATGTTTAATTTTCAAGCAAAAGAAGCTTACAATATAATACACGGGAGAAGTACAAATAAATTCACAAAACAAGAAAGGTTGAATCTACTAGTAAATGACTGTTGGTCAACTGCTTAGAATTTATTTGCCTTGTAAGTTGCGTCCAACCTGATTTATGTGTGTGCCATTTGGGAGTTATATTTAATTTAGTTATTTAAAATAGAAGCAAAAGAGTCAATTTTCTAGGTGTGGATTTTCAAATGCTTTTTGAGAATACACTTTTGTGAAAAACCCTTATTGCAGTGATCACAGACGAAGAGCTTTTCGCCTGTATGAATAAGTAAATGGGTTTTGAGAGCACTCTTTTGAGAGAATCCTTGTAGCAGTGATCACAGACGAAAGGCTTTTCGCCTGTATGAATAAGTAAATGGATTTCGAGAGCGCTCTTTTGAGAGAATCCTTTGTCGCAGTGATCACAGACGAAAGGTTTTTCGCCTGTATGAATAAGTAAATGGGTTTTGAGATTACTCTTTTGTGAGAATCCCTTGTAGCAGTGAACACAGACGAAAGGCTTTTCGCCTGTATGAATAAGTAAATGGGATTTGAGAGCACTCTTTTGAGAGAATCCCTTATCGCAGTGATCACAGTCGAAAGGCTTTTCGCCTGTATGGATAAGTAAATGGGTTTCGAGATGGGCCTTCCGTGAGAATCGCTTATCGCAGTGATCACAGAGGAAAGACTTTTCTTTTGAGTGATTCCCCAAATGTTTGTTAAGTTTATTTTGACCTGGGACTCTATTGATACAATCTTCACTCCTGTTTGGCTTGCTATTAGAATGAGTTCCAGGATAATGATTAGATTGCTTGGATTTAAATTCATCTGGCTCGTTAGGACAGGGTGAAGACCGTATGGCTCCATGGTATCGATTCTGAACGGGCACTTTTGAAGCCTTCTCCTTCTGGGAAGCCATGCCAATAAGAGGTTCCGATTTGGTTTCAGCACTGTATATTTCATCGCTCAGGTGACTTGTGAAGAGTACTTCTTCTGAATGGCCTTCCTGTTTATGGCTTTCGAAATCAGACAATGTTAGGAATCCAGACAAACATTCCTCACAGAAATAATCTCCGGGAATTTCATTATTAGTTCGATTACTTGTATCTGAAAAAAATACATGTTTTGATGAGATGAATTTATAGAAAAAATTTAATATTTTGCAAAAAGTTTATTGTAGTTTTGTTAGTTTTAATTGTGAAATCATTTAATATCGTTAGATAAGTAGTAGTAGCTGTGCTAAGGTATAATTATTGAAGTCATGATCAATGAATATTATTAGAAATCAAATCTTAAAAGAATCAATCTCTTGAATGTCCTAATGGTCTCCGAGATGAAGGACAAAGGGAGTGAGGCCTATTTTCATCTAAATTAGAATTTAAATAAAAGTTGTAGAAGAATGCTTCCAAGGCTACCAATCAAATAAATGAACTTACCATCAGTTGATGTATTTCCTCTCAATTGAAATTTCATTTTTAAAATTAAATGTAATTTCCTATGTATACATTTCTTTTGATGTTTGTTCAGGAATTCTTCACTAATGAACATAGTTCTACAATCACAGCACATGAAATGTGGCCCTGAAAAAGATAATATTTTAATTTTTCGTTAGATATAAAAGTCCTCCATGGACACAAGCGAGGTGAAATCAAGTCAAAGTGAATTTAAATAAACAAATTCGGACTTGATTCAAATTGATTTTTTATATATATAATGATTTAAGAAACTTAAGAATTTTATTATAATGAAAAGTTTTTGTTTTGCCGAAAGTAGCAGAAACATAGAGGTTATTTATATTCAATTGAGATTGGAATAAGGTGTACACGATATAAGGTCGCGGTTCACCTCTCGTATTTAATATATATAGTAATATCTTTATTTGCATCCAGCATAGGACAAGCTTTTTATTTCTTTTGATCAGAGGAGTAACAAAATTGGTGGCAGGCCGGGCAAAATGCCACGGGTCCCCGGCCCGAGCACAGTAGGATCCTAACATTTATTATTATTAAATTTAGTAAAATTTATTTGTTTTGTATTCAATTAAAGTTACCTACTAATTACTAATGAACTTAAGTACAGACTAATTATTTCAAAATTTCAATCCAATACTAGGTACTTAAGTATTAACGCCACCGCAGCTACAAATTTGGCGGTTTTTAAATTTCGCCAATCTACACCTAAAATTTTTGAGATATATCATAAAAAAATATAATAAATCAGTTCCCTCTGTCAAAAAACAACTTGAATATGTTCGGTTTATGATCTCGGTTCAATTAGATAAAAAATGCGGGTACATTAACGCCGCCGCAAGGTTTTTTTGGGAACGCATTTTTAATTAAATCGAACCGAGATCATAGACCGAACCGATCCAAGTTGTTTGCAATTTTTGTTTGGGAAGGCATTTTTTATCAAATCGAACCATGCGCGGATCCAGGGAGGGGGGGGGGCGATGCGGCGGCGACCCCCCCCCAAAGCATTGGGGATCAACATTTTTTATATGTTTATTTAAAAATATTTTTTTTATAACATTAAATTTTAAAATCGAAAATAAAGTTCTATGGGGGGGGGGGGGGGGGCGTCTCTGACCCCCCCACCCCGCTTGGACAATTCGATCGCGACATACTTTCGAGATATACATCGCCACTCCTGAACTATATAGTTCAATTGAACTACGTAGTTCCATATAATGAACGAACTATAAAAGAACTATTCCCTAAAAAGAACGATTTTTCCCATCTCTATTAAAAATGTTGAAAAAAGAAATGAATTTAAAAATATAATGCTCTTTTTATTTAGTTTGAGATAGGATCCATATTTTTCATTAAGGGGGGGGGTAAAACTCAGTGGCTGCCGACCGCCCCCCCCAAATCAGAGGTCTGGATTCGCGCCTGTATCGAACCGAGATCATAAACCGAACCTATTCAAGTTGTTTTTTGACAGAGAGGAACTGATTTATTCTATTTTATGATTTATCTCAGAAATTTTAGGTGTAGATTGTACGAAATTTAAAAACCGCCAAATCTGTAGCTGCGGTGGCGTTAATACGTAAGTGCCCAATACTCTATTTAAATTAAAAATTACTAGAAAATCAACGAAATAAATATGTACATAATAATTAATTATAATAGCGTTTGTATGTACTTTGTGTAGTGATTTATTAAAAAAGAACCTACAACGTTCGTTTATCTTTTTTACATTGAGGCCCCTATCCGATGAATTTGCCACGAGCCTCAACGGTATACTTACGACCGAGGGGTGAACCGCGACCTAAAATCGTATACACCTACTTCCACTTTCATTTCCAAGTAGAAGACAATAAGTAACTTATGAGGAGAATTTTCTAGGTTAGGTTTCACAAAAAGGAAATATTAAAACAAATGTATGTTTTTTGAGTTTGATTCACTCGATATATATTTCGGGTTATTAGCCCATCTTCAGGAGTTCAAATGAAAACTGAATACAAATTTGTAAAAACATTCAACAAGTAAAATTTTGAGAAAGAAGAGTACGTTCAGAATTTTTTTTTTTTTTTAATATAAACAAAATGTTATTATTTAAAATAAAAAAATTAAAATTAAAAACAAAATTACAAACAAAATCAAATTAAAAACAAAAAACAAATTACAAACACCAAATATGTAATCGAATTTAGGAGCCAATTTTTAATTTATTAATTTTAGCCAAATTAGAATCAATGATTACATCTTTGTCAAAGTCCAATTGATTATTGAGAATACTGAATTTATTCATAAGTGCCAATTTAATTTCAGTTGATTCTAGAAGAAGTCTGGGACCACTTATTCTTTCAAAATGAATTGGGGTAGGATTGGAAGTAGAAGCAGTGCTTTCTGAACGTACTCTTCTTTCTCAAAATTTTACTTGTTGAATGTTTTTACAAATTTGTATTCAGTTTTCATTTGAACTCCTGAAGATGGGCTAATAACCCGAAATATATATCGAGTGAATCAAACTCAAAAAAACATACATTTGATTTAATATTTCCTTTTTGTGAAACCTAACCTAGAAAATTCTCCTCATAAGTTACTTATTATGTTTCACCTAGAACCGACAGCTAAATCCTTAAAAAAAATTAGAAGACAATAGATTATCTAATGAATTCCAAAGTAATTCTTAAGACGGTGTACACGTAATTCCAATCTGCGGTTCACCCCTCGGTTACGCCACTGTTCTTGATGTAATTTGTTTTTTTTAATTAAAGCCAAAATAATTATTAAAGATAAATCAACAGAATTATAATATGAATAGAAATTCATTTATTAAATAAAACCTGTTCAAGATTTTTATAATCTGAATAGGATAATGATCAATTCGAGATTAGAATCAACTTTTTCTATTTAATTGTTTAATTTAAAACAATGATAAAATGTTAACAATGTTTAATAGAGATGACAATTAATTATTTAATAATTAACAAAACCTTATATTTATATTCCTTGAAAAATAAAAACTAACCTCTATAAATTGGATATTTCAGTTCCATATTTTCAATTTCAGCCATAATGGATATTTCGTTCAAGTTCAAACAAATAATTTAAAGATTAGTAAAAGTTTATAATATTGAATGGAGTATTCATTTTTATAAAATATTAAAATTATATCCTTGAATTTTAGTTTATTCGAAAAGAAATAAGATGAATAAAGAATATGAGAAATCAATATTTCTCGTTTCTCTCTCAGGTAGATAGGGAGCATAAATAAAGGAATATATAGATAAACAACTCCCTTCTTTGTTTTGGGACGCTGTTTACAGCACCCCAAGCAGTATACTCTGGAACTAAAATAGAGAGCGGGAAATTTATAAATATATTATTACATATAATTTGAAAGATAAAATCTAAATATTCGGGAAGAAAAAAGTGGTGTTTTGGCTTTTTTTTTTTTATCAAAATAGTTCTAATCTTTTTTGAGATAAAAAAAAATACTTATATACGGTTTAAATAAGGTGTAATTTTTTTTCTTAGTTTTAAAATAGGAATAAAATTAGATTAAAATACGTAAAAAAAAAATATCTTTTAAAATTTTTTTATTAAAAAATTTCGTGAATCTACCGTCGGTTTGGAAATACCTCTGCGAAGAAGATTCCAACAAGAAACTCATCAGAGGACATATTTGTGGGATTTGATTAATTAAGCATTTAATTTAGTAATCCTTGATTTCTGTTTTATTAAGAACATGTGTTTGACAAATGTCGGTTTGGGCTTTCTGCCCTTGTGAAGGCCGCATTCTTTCTTTGTAGCGAGCCTTTTGTGTTCGAGAAGGCTGGTCAGCTGACACTCATATGCATGTGTGTGGGTGTACGTGTTTCAGCTGGGAGGCAGTCGTTGACAAGGCAGCTGCAAGTCAGTCAAGTCAGGTCAGTTGATTGAAAAACGAGTGATGGTCAAGATGACATGCTTATCGATGTGTTAGCTTTTCGATTTGATAGCAAGTGTACGATGTATTAATTAATTACGTGTATTACGATGTTTTAACGACGACCCCTAGACACGAATCTGTATATAACCCCTTTTTGTAAATAAATATGTAAGTTTCTTCTTAGGTAAATAAAAATCGAATTCTGAAATTGAATTTAGTTTTAATAGGTTATGATACAAAATGTACATTAATATATTACAAATTATATACAAATTAAATACAGGTCAAATATTTGAACAATACCTGAAATTGAATTTAGAATCGATTTTTCAGGTCCTTTATTATCTCTTATTAATAATTATAATTTTTGATTTATTAAGTTACACGTCAGCTGAGATTGATGTCAAGTCATTGGGACTGGTTGGCTGGCTGGCTGGTTTGTGCTGTCTCGAGTTTGACGCGCAGTTTTCAAACTTAAATCTCCCCCCTCCGAGACATCAGCTGGCAGTAACTTTCTTTTGTGAAACAATGTTGTTTTCTTCCCTTTTTTTTAAATGCTACTTCATAGATGGAATTTGAAATTTTTCGCACAATTCGGAAAGGTCCTCTTCTGATCTTGTCTAGTTTATTTTTGTTTAATTTGCTGCCTGTTTCGACATATACCATTTCATCTTTCTTGAATTCATATTCCTTCCTTCTTTTATCTACTCTGGCTTTATTTTTTTTGAATTCTTCGATCGAGTTCTTTACTGCTTGCTCTCTGTCTTTCTCCATATTACTTTCCTGTTGGAGACTTCTTGGAATTATCTCGGATTTGTTTCCGAAAAGTAAGTATTCTGGTGCGAATCCTGTAACACTGTGAACAGTATTATTATATTCCTTGATACATTCATCTGCTATCGCAGACCAATTTCTTCTTTTGTTGTCCCCATTTATTTTACATCTTATTCTGTTTACGATTGTTTGATTTGCCCTCTCATTTAAACCGTTCGATTCAGGACAATCAACACAAGTGAATATTAATTTGATATTTTTGTCTTTGAGGTAGTTTTTTAGCTCTTTTGAGTTTATCCCAGCATATTGATCGCCCAATAATGTCTTTATTGAATTTTTTTTGTTATTGGGTCAATCAATTTTATAAAATCATTTGCTGTCTGTGTTTTTGAGGTCAGAGCAAATACATATCTTGTCATATGATCCACTAGGATGTGCATGTACTTTTTAGATGATTTATTCCCAGAAAATCCTCCAATTGTGTCAATTGACATGATTTCATATGGTTCTTTTGCGGGTCCAAGCTGTGACATTTGTCCTATTAATCTGCCTCTTCTTGATTTATTTTCAATGCATGTCGAGCATGTTCTGCAAAATTTTCTTATTAATTTGTCCATATTCTTGAAATAATAATGAGGTCTTATTTTATTTAGCAAATGCTTAACACCAATATGTCCATAGAAGTCATGAACCTTTTTTATTAATTCATCGCCAAATCTTCTTGATACAAATATTCTTTCATTATTTCTCAAACCTTTGAACGCGATATCACCTTTTTTTACTACATTCTTAGAATTATTTAACTCTTCTTTGTTTAACTCCTGATCATTCATGATTTCTTCCAAAGATACTATATTTACTACTTTTAAGATGTCTTCTTCGTTTTCAAAGCTCTCTAATACTGGGTTTCTTGATAGAGAGTCAGCCTCTAAGTTTGTTTTTCCTGGAGAGTATATAATTTTAAAATTATATTGAGACAGATAGAATATCAGTTCTCCGAGAGGTTCATCAGTTCTTGCTTTTACTCGCAAAGTCTCCAAAGGCTTATGGTCAGTTATTACAGTAAATTGCCGACCTATTAACCAATGTTGCCAGTATTTTATGGCCTCTTTAATAGCTAGGCATTCTAGGTATATAGCCTTGTGCTTTTTTTGGGTGGGGTTCAATTTTTTTGAGAAGTAGGCTACTGGGTGGAGAACACCATTTGCCTGTGGCTGTTTAAGCACACCTCCAAGACCTTCAACACTGGCGTCGGTGTATATAAAAACCTCTTTGTCTTGGTCGTAGATTGAAAGTATTGGGCTTGAACACAAATATTCTTTTATTGAGTTAAATGCTTGCTCGCAACTCTCGCTCCACTCAAACTTGACATTTTTCCTTAATAAATTGTGTAAAGGCTCTAATGTTTTTATTGCATTTTCAATGTATTTATAATAAAAATTACACTTCCCTAAAAATTGTCTTATATTTTTCTTGTTTTTAGGCCTTTCAAAACATTTTATTGCTATAAGGTTGTCCTTATATGGTCTCACTTGACCTTTCTCAATGATATGGCCCAAATATTTTATTGAATTTTTGGCGAAATTACATTTTAAAAGTTTTAATTTGAAACCTTCTTTTTGGATCACATCTATTAATAAGTCGATATGCTTTAAATGTTCTTCAAAGGTGTTAGAGAATATCAATATGTCGTCAATATAATTTATGCAAAAATCACTTAGTTTGTTTCTTCTTATTATGTTTGCTAACACTCTCTGGAATATACTACTCGACACTTTGAGACCGAATGGCAAAGTAGTCCACTGCCAATGACCATTTTGGGTAACAAATCCCAATTTGTCTCTATCTTTACTTCTCACTGGGATTGACCAAAATGCAGAATTTATGTCTAAAGCTGAGAACCAAGTGCAACTACCCGCTTTCACCATTATGTCTTCAATCCTTGGGAAAGGATGACTTTCCGGAATAAGGATCCGGTTAAGTTCTCGGAAATCGACACACAAACGTGATCTTCTGCCTTCATCCTTCTTGAATGCCAATGTAACTGGGGCTGCAAAAGGTGAACTAGATTCTTCTATTAATCCAGCTTCAAGAAGTTTTGATATTTGGTAGTCAATTTCTTTTTGATCTGGTAAAGAGCATCGATATGGTTTCTTTGACACATATTTATATTCCATTAATTTTATTTGAGCTTCCACATTTTGGACTCTTCCAACGTCATATTTATCCTTAGCAAAACCTTTTTCTTTTTTTAATAATAAGTTTTTTATATCATTTCTTTTTTTATCGTCTAAATGACTTAAGTAATGTTCATATTCATTAATGTTTATATATTCATTTAAATTTATCTGTTTTATTTTATTATTTTCTATTAATTCAATATTATCTATTTTTAATTCTTTTTCAATTATTTTTGTATTATCATTTGTTTTTTGGAATGTGTCTATCTCTTCTAATTTATTATTCATTTCTTTTAATTTAAAATTATCTTTTTTTATTTCTTTTACATTTTTACTGTTAATCTTTTGAAATATTTTTAATTCTTCATTCTGAATCAGTTTAAATTTTTTTATTGCATCTAAGCCAAGTAACATGTCGTATGAAAAGTTATTATTTTTTACGACATATATATCTATGAAATCAGATATTTTATTTATTTTAAGTAGCAAGTGGGCCCGGCCTTCTACAAAATTCACACCATTTATTGTTTTAAATATTGTTTTATCTTTTTTTATTTTTTTTTAGTTCTTGTATTATTTCATAATTTATTAATGACACATTAGAACCTGTGTCATAAACAGCTTCAATATTCCTAGATTCATCAACTAGTACATTTAATGTTAACAATGGTGTGATTTTACCGGGGCCGTCTAGTTTTTTTGGTTCTTAAACCCCTCAATATTTTCATTTAAATTTATTTCATATTTTTCTTTATATCTTTCTCCATTACGACATATAGCAGTAGGATGGTATCTGTTTGGCCATCCTAATTTTTCACATTTGTAACAGGGTGTCTTTATAACATATCTGTCATTAGGCTTTTTTTAATTTCTTTTCTATCTTTTTTTAAATATTCTAAATCATATTTTCTAAGAATATTAATCAATTGGTCTGTATTTTTTATTTCTTCTTTATCAAGAATATCTTGTATATTTTGAGGTAAACCTATAACAATGTGGTTTATTTTTGACACTTCTGAGATTGAAGGTTCAGCATCTAGTAAGAGACTTTCTTTTTTTAAACTGTAATCAATTATTGAACCATCTATATACTTAAATTTGTAAGCATATCTAACTTCAGCCCAACCTCTTTTTGCATAAATCAATAAAAAAGATTTTGTCCATTTTGACCAATCGTTATCAGATATCTTTTTCAAGTTACTTCTATACCATTCTTTTGAATTGCCCTCTAAGAAGAATCTTATAATTTGTATCTTCATAATACTATCATATATTTTATGTCGTTCACATTCTATTTCAAAAAATTTTAACCATTCTGCTGCATTTTGTTGAATGCCATAAAATTTATTTAAGTTAAATTTTTTTTCGATATCTAATAATATGTTTTCTTTTCTTTTAATTTCTAAGTCCAGGTTATTGAGAGTATCAGTTTTATCCTCATCAATTCTGGATCTTATTGAAGAATCTAGACTTCCTTCAGTTGATTCTTCCAAAAAAAATCTTTAAATATAAAATTATTGTCTTCATCTATATATAGTTTCTTAATCTCATCTGATAAAGTTATATTAACATTTCTGAAATGTCCCTCTTTGGACATGCTTTTAAACGCTGACTTGATTAAAGTAATTTGGCTTAGTTCTTTGTGTGATTTCTCACCTTGATGTTCTTCAGGAAATGCATAGACTAGATTATCCGATATTAATTTTATGCTTTTGATCGAATTCACCAAGGAACCTTCAATCTCTTCTTTTTTTAGATGTATCCTTACTTTAGTCGGCATCTTTTGGTGGTAGGAGAAAAATCGATTTGTAAGTTTCTTCTTAGGTAAATAAAAATCGAATTCTGAAATTGAATTTAGTTTTAATAGGTTATGATACAAAATGTACATTAATATATTACAAATTATATACAAATTAAATACAGGTCAAATATTTGAACAATACCTGAAATTGAATTTAGAATCGATTTTTCAGGTCCTTTATTATCTCTTATTAATAATTATAATTTTTGATTTATTAAGTTACACGTCAGCTGAGATTGATGTCAAGTCATTGGGACTGGTTGGCTGGCTGGCTGGTTTGTGCTGTCTCGAGTTTGACGCGCAGTTTTCAAACTTAAAAATATATATAAAGAAGTGAATGTGTGTTATTGTTTATTTCACCCCTATGAGCGAAGAGGGTGAAACCCGCGCCTTCTACAAGTGGAGGCCTGTCCAAGATAAATCGTAGGGGGTGAAACCCCGCCGCCCCCTACAAATGGGTGCTCGCGTCCGGGATGAATCATAAAAAGTTTATCTTACCGGAGACGATTTGATGACGAAATGACGGAACGTGACGTGGAATCTTGTTGATATTCTGGTGAAAAAATTGTGCCCTAGAAGAATGAAGAATCTTGGCCAGCATGTCAATATCGAGAGAAACTTGACAGACTTCGATTTTGAGGACGTCAAAAAGCTTTTTAAACTTATTTTTGACGAAGAAGGCAATCGACACACGAGGCGAAAATTGAAGCTTTTCGAAGGCTTTAATTTTGACTCTTTTAGTCGAGAGCGCAAAGCAAAAGCCGTTTGCAGTGACTTCTCTCAATCGGACCTGGTAATTATCTCTTCGATATTAGGCTTGCCCACAGACTCTGACAAGAAGTGTCTTGCCAGAAATCTCGTGGTAAGCTTGTCCGATTTTGGCCATCTGAAAAGGGTGCACGGGACTTCATCAAAAGACACGCGCGTGGACGACGGACAACCAGCTAAACAGCTGGGGGGAGATGAATTCTCTCGGAGCTTCTGCGAAGCCAGGAATTCGATTGAAAAGTTCGACGGAACGGGGAGCATTTCAATCGAACAGTGGATCAAAGAGATTCAGGATTTAGTTGAAGAATCCGGATGGGGTTCGACGGAACTATTTTTTCTGGTGAAGATGTCGCTAGCAGGCTATGCGAAAGATTATATTCAAAGCGAAAGAGGTTTGACTTCTTGGAGTTTGCTCGAAACAGCTCTGAAAGAGGAATTCTCGCAAAAAGATGAAAAAGACGACGAGGACGACGACGACGATGTTGAACAAAGCAAAGAGGATTGCTTTGTCCATAGCGAGGTCTACGAAGAAGATGTTTCATTTTGCGAGAAAGTTCCCTTTCAGGACGCCAACGAGGACGACGCCGATGACGACGGCAACGAGGAGAGGTTCAAAGAAGAAATCGCCGATGTCGATTTGGATGAAGACGAAGATGCTGACGAGGAGGATGTAATTGATTTGGGTGAAAATCATGTGAAAGAAATTGCCTACTTGGCGGATGTGGCGAAAGAAGAATTTGAAGAATTAAAGCCGAGGAATATACTTGAAAAAGGTGAATTGTTTGAGGATGAGAGCCAAGACAGAGAAATAGAAAAAAACAATTTAATTATGGATTTGCGAGAAGAAAGAAGAGTCAACAAAGAGATGAAAGAGTGCTCTTTGTTAGAAACAAGAGATAAAGAAAAAGATACGCAACGAAGGATGAATAATAACCGCCCAGGTATAGCAACAAAAGGTGTGATCCAAAACGTGACGCATATTAGTGTAAGTGATATTTCAAAAATCATTTATAATAAACGCTGTTCGATAATCGAATTTGTGAAAAATATTGGTGAATATAAACTTTTGAAAAATAATTTCATTTTTGATCGAGGAAAGATGTCACGCAATTTTTGCGCCAGGTGCGCGGTTCGTGGGTTCACGGGTGTGTGTTTGTGCGTATGTGTGCGTACGTGTGTGTAAACAAGTGTTTTTGCAGCCCAGTGACCTTCCCGAAAAATTCCCACCCATAGTGAAGTGTGAGTGTTTATGTGTGAACACGTGCAGTTCTACACCCAAGAGAAAACGAACCCTACGAACAATACGAGACGTAGAACAATGAATAAAGGTTTTCTTGAATAATTATTGTAGCTAGATTAAAATTTATAATTTAATTTAAATTATGAGGACGAAATTTTTGATTAAGATTGAAGTTTGAGCAATCAATCGTTCTTAAATTTTTTTGGTTTTTGTTTAAAAAATTAGTTTGTTTTTAAGAAGTATAATTTTGTTTTGAACGTTGAATGTTTAATTTTAGATTTCAAATTTTGAAAGAGAGAAATTGTGTTCAGAGTTAAATAGGTGGATTTTGATAAAAGAATTTAATTTGAAGACGAGATATTCAATTTAAATTTAAATTTTTATGATTATTAATTAAATTTAAATTAAACGTTGAAGAATTTAATTTTTGAATTGAAGGAATGAAACAATTTTAGATATAAGAGGAAGTCTAATACTTTATTATTCTTATAGATGTGGAGATCATCATTTTTGTTAAAATGATCTTCTTTTAAAATTAAGTTACATATTATTTCTATATAATTATTATGTTTAAGACGTTGAAAATTGCTTTATGTGTTAAGAGTGATTTGATTTAGATTGTATCGAGTGATTTTTCATACGATTTTTGTGGACTTTTGTATAATTTGTTTTTCTATACAAGATTAAGATTATTTTGTTTTAACGGGGCGTTAAAACTATCAGGATAGCCGAATTTGTGGGATTTGATTAATTAAGTGTTTAATTTAGTAATTCTTGATTTCTGTTTTATTAAGAACATATGTTTGACAGATGTCTCGGCTGGGCTTTCTGCCCTTGTGAAGGCCGCATTCTTTCTTTCTAGGAACCATGGTGCCCAGGCTAAAAGCTTTCGGTAATAAATAATATTATGACACTCATATGCATGTGCTTATGTGTGTGTGTTGCTGCTGAAGGAAAGTTGGTTGCAGCTGCATGGCAGTTAGTTGATTGAAAAACGAGTGATGGTCAAGATGACATGCTTATCGATGTGTTAGCTTGTCGATTTGATAGCAAGTGTACGATGTATTAATTAATTACGTGTATTACGATGTTTTAACGACGACCCCTAGACACGAATCTGTATATAACCCCTTTTTGTAAATAAATATATATAAAGAAGTGAATGTGTGTTATTGTTTATTTCACCCCTATGAGCGAAGAGGGTGAAACCCGCGCCTTCTACAAGTGGAGGCCTGTCCAAGATAAATCGTAGGGGGGTGAAACCCCGCCGCCCCCTACATTAATGATATTTGATCAATATTCATTATTCAAAAAAATATTTTTTCAAAACATATAATTACGGACAGCTAATAATCACATCTCGAGACGCTCCCCGCCAGGTGCCGCAGCCCGGCCAGCGGTGCCGGGCACGTAAGAGCACGCCAGGTACTGCTCGTCTATATATATAAAATTAAGGTTTTGTCTGTACATTGCTCCAAATCACGGGCAAATTTTGGTTGCACACGTTTCAAGCAAAGTTATGAACGAAAATACCCTCAAAAAATTCCTGTCTGTCTGTCTGTATATATGTCTGTCGGTTTCAGTGGTTTCCGAAAAGATGCTCACAATTCACGTAAATACCGCTGAAGGGATTATTATGAAATTTCATATTTACATCTGATGTTTTCTAACTTACGCTTTTTATATAACGTTTTGATATTTTAACCCCAGAAAGGGGGTTGGGGGGGGGGGGCGCACTAATGAAGATTTTCAAATAACTCCTAAACTATTAACCCTACGACAAATTTTATGATAAACAAAGTTGTAGGGGATGTGATTTCTGACAACTTTTGTTTAAAAAATTTCCCCAAAAAAAGGGGGAGGGTGAAAAATGTAAATTCTTGCCCTTGGAGCAAACTCAACCAAATTTTGTATACATAATCTCTGGGCCTCTAGAGAGCTAGGAATGGAAAAACTAACCACCCAAAAGGGAGGAGGGTCAAAAAGTGAAAATTCTCTCTCTTGGGCCAAACTCAACCACATTTTGTATACATAATTAGTGTGTCACTAGAAGGCTCGAAATGCAAAAACTGGGTGCGGAGAGTGGGTGCGGGGGTGGGGTGAGGCGGAGTATGGTGGGGGTGCAGGGGGTGGTGAGGGGTGGAGTCCAGGGGGGCATAGTGTGGGTGGGGTCCAGGGGGCTAGGCGGGGGTGTGGTGCGCAGGGTTGGAGGGCACGGGGTGAGGTCCGGGGTGGATGGGGTGCGGGTCTGAGGTGGGTGGGGCGCGGGCGGGGTTTGAGAACGGGTGCATGGTTCGGGGGGTTAGTGGGTTAGGGCGCGGAATGGAGTGTTGGGGTGGTGGTGGGGGTTGGCCATGGTGCGGGGGCGCTGAGTGGGTTTCGGTGTGGGGGGGGGGTCCAGGGGGCGTGCCCCCTGGCTAGCAAAGGGCTGCCGAGGTCTTTTATAAAAAAAATCTTAAAAAGTTTATTTTGAGTGCAAACAAATTGGCGAAATTTCACTCTGACTCAAAAAAAAAAAAAAATATTATATTCCCCAGATATATCAAATTTTATTTTATTTTTTGAAATTAAATTACATTGACAAAGGGAAAAATTCCCCCTAAAAGTTTGGAGTTAAAATAAACGTTTTAAGTTTGCTTTTTTTTTTAAAAAAAATTGTATTTATTTATATTTAAAAAAACAAACAATCAATAAATCAATAACTTAATAATTTTAACCTATAAACATGAACACAAATATATATCATCTTAACAAAAAATCCCATTGATATTATATAAATATTTTCATTTGGTTTTTTTTGCCTATCTATGCCCAAAAAATGGAAAGAAACAATTCAGGAAAAATAAATATTAAAACATATCAGAGATTAAGGGTTGTTTAATTTTCAAGAAAAGCATACAATATACACAACGGGAGAAGTACAAATAATTTCACAAGACACAAAGGTTGAATCTACTAGTAAATGACTGTTGGTCAATTGTTTCGAATTTAATTGTCTTGTAATTATCTGCAAACGTCATTTATGTGTGTGCCATTTCGGAGTTATATTTAATCTAGTTATTTAATATAGAAGCAAAAGGGCCAATTTTCTAGGTGTGGATTTTCAAATGCCTTTGAAAATTACTCTTATATGAGAATTGCTTGTCGCAGTGATCACAGACGAAAGGTTTTTCACCTGTATGAATACGTATATGAATTTTGAGAGCACTCTTTTGATTGAATCTTTTGTCGCAGTGATCACAGATGAAAGGTTTTTCGCCTGTATGAATAAGTAAATGGGTTTCTAGAGTACTCTTATGTGAGAATCTCTTGTCGCAGTGATCACAGATGAAAGGTTTTTTGCCTGTATGAATAAGTAAATGTTTTTCGAGACCACACTTTCGAAAGAATCGCTTGTCGCAGTGATCACAGAAGAAAGGTTTTTCGCCTGTATGAATACGTAAATGGATTTTGAGATAACTCTTAAGTGAGAATCTCTTGTCACAGTGATCACAGACGAAAGGCTTTTCGCCTGGATGAATACGTAAATGGGTTTCGAGAACACTCTTTTGTGAGAATCGCATGTTGCATTGATCACAGACGAAATTCTTTTCGCCTGTATGAACAACTAAATGTCTTTTGAGATTATACTTTAATGAGAAACGTTTATTGCATTGATCACAGATGAAAGATTTTTCTTTAGAGTGATTCGCCAAAAGAGTGTTAATTTTATTTTCACCTGAGACTCTTTTGATACAATCATTACTCCTGTTGGGCTTACTATTAGAATGACTTCCCAGACATTGATTAGTTTGTTTGGATTTAAATTCATCTGTATCATTAGGACAGGGTAAAGAACGTTTGACAACATGATATCGATTATGAACGGGCACTTTAGAAGCTTTCTCCTTCTGGGGAGTCATGGGAATAAGAGGTTCTGATTTGGTTTCAACACTGTATCTTTCATCGCGCATGTGACTTGTGAAGAGTACTTCTTCTGAATGGCCTTCCTGAATATGGTTTTCGAAATCAGACAATCTTAGGAATCCAGACAAACATTCGTCACAGAAATAATCTCCAGTAAGATCTTTTTTAGTTAGACTCCTTTTATCTGGAAAAAAATAAATGTATTGATGAGATGAATTTAGAAAAAAATTTAATATTATGCAAAAAGTTTATTCTAGTTTTGTTATTTTTAATTGTGAAATCATTTAATATCGTATGATAAGTAGTAGGTGTGCAAAGGTATAAATTTTGAATTCATTGATCAATGAAAATTATTAGAAATTTGTTGAATGCCCTAATGGTCTCCGAGGTGGAGGACAAAGGGAGAGAGGCCTATTTCCATCTAAATTGGAATTTGAAGAAAAGTTATAGAAGAATGCTTCCAAGGCTACCAATCAAATAAATGAACTTACCATCAGTTGATGTATTTTCTCTCAATTGAAATTTCAATTTTATAATTAAATTTAATTTCCTATGTATACATTTCTTTTGGTGTTTGTTCAAGAAATCTTCACTAATGAACATAGTTCTACAATCACAGCACAAGAAATGTCGACCTGAAAAAAGATAATACTTTTTAGTTAGATATAAATGTTCAAGAACTCCATGGACACAAGCGAGGTGAAATCAAGTCAAAGTGAATTTAAATGAACCAATTCGGTCTTGTTTCAAATTAATTTTTTAGATATATTATAATGATTCAAGAAACTTAACGTAAGTGAAGTTTATTATAATTGAAAAGTTTTTATTTTGCCGAAGGTAGGAGAAACAAAAAGGTTATTTATATTTAATCGGGAGTGCTGTTTGAGCTTTGGTCGAGGACGGACGTCTCCTGTCTGATCTGCTCGAGATAGCCTTTAACCTCCAATTCGGTGAGTTGTAATTTCTTATTTCAATAATAATAAACAATGAATAAAAACGAGCTGATCGAAATTCTGAAGGAATGGAAGGATGAGTTGATTCATGAATTAAATCGGAGTAATGAACAATTGAAAAGAGAAATAAATGAAATGATTGAAGGCAGAACTCTGAAATTGGAGGATAGATTGAATAAAATCGAGAGAGAAATAAAAAGTAAAAACATTATACTACATGGCCTAGAAGAAAAAGAATCGAATTTGGCTGACTTAGAAAGAAAAAGTGTCGAATTCATAAAAGGAAATATTCATGGCGAGTTTGATATGAATCAGGTGGATTACTTGAGAAGAATAGGTCGTCCTCGAGAGGGAAAAGTTAGACCAATACTTATATCCTTGATCTCTACTCGCAATAAAAAAATTATAATGGAAAATAAAAATAAAATAAAAAATCTTCCTCAATACGTGACAGAAGATATTCCAAAAAATATTCAGGAAATCAGAAAAAAATTGATTCCGGAAATGCTGAGGGCCAGAGAGATGGGAAAATACGCAGTGATAAAGTACGATAAACTTATTGTGGATGAGTTTAGAAAAAAGAAAGAGACTAACTTTAAAAAGAGACCACTGCCTGTGTCCCCGTCAGAAGAGCCTAATATTAATATAAAAAAAGATAACGAATTGGGAAAAAAGAAAAAGGAAAATGAAGATGAAAAATCTGGAGGCTCAAGAGAAGAATGTAACTATTTTAGAAGAAGAGTAGGATCTCTTGGCAGTATTAATGCCAATAAAAAAGACTAGGATTACGGGAGTGGGTCCTCGGCCGTGGAATTATCCAGCAGCACTCGCCACCATCCAGAACAGCTGGTCACTGAGGATGGTTTTGACCAAATCCTCCATAAAAATTATAAATATAACATACCAATCGATACCCAAATAAAAGGAACACAAAAAGTATTATTTAAAAATAAATTTACAATTAAAGAGAATTCTATTAATACTAATGAAAATATAAACAATATTCTAAGGAAAAATAAATATGAAATGAAAAGGGATTATAATGTAAATAAGAATAAAAATACTAATACTAATTTAACCATTGGCTCTATAAACGTTAGAACACTAAAAGATGAAGAAAGTTTAATCGAATTAGAAAATGCTCTCGATAATTCAAATATAAATATCCTAGGAATCTCCGAAGTTAGAAGAATAGATGAAAAAATTATAATGAGAAATAAACGGATATTCTACCACTATGGAGAAATTCCAGGACAAGGGGGAGTGGGATTTTTAATAGACAACGATCTAAAGAGTAAAATTATTATGATAAGGAAATACTCTCCAAGAGTAATAGCATTGAAAATCCAATATTCGAGTAAAAGTACGTTAACGGTTCTACAAATTTACGCACCAACAAGCTACTCTGAAGAAGAGGTTTGTGAAGAATTTTACGAGAGATTATGCGATAGTATAAATGATAATAAAGCGACATACAAAAATAAATTGATAATTATGGGCGATTTTAACTCAAAAGTAGGAAAAAGATTGAAGGAAGAAAGTAGAATTATGGGCCCATATGGTTACGGAAATAGAAATGAAAGAGGGGAGAGACTATTAAACTTCTGCCAAGAGTATAATCTAAAAATTGTTAATACATTTTATAAGAAAAGAGCTGGGAAGAAGTGGACATGGCTCGCTCCTAACGGAAATACTAAAAGTGAAATAGACTTCATATTGACCCCAACCTTGAATATAATTAAAAAATTTGAAATTGATAATAAGTTTTTGTTCAATTCAGATCATAGACTTCTAAAAATAGAAATTAATAAGATGATATTTAAAAAGAGACCAAAAGCAGAGTGGAATAAGAATTATGATATCGTGATAAATAAATTAAATGACGAGATTTTGTCTGATATGAGTGGAGAAATATCCAAAAACGAATTTAAAGATATTAACAAGGTTCAAGAACAGTATGACATAATTGAGAAGCATTTTAATATTATACAAAATAAGATATCCGAAAGGAAAGTGAAAAACTCGAAACTGTCTAATAATACAAAAGAATTGATAAAAAAGCGTAATAAATTAAAAATAAATAGAAATATAAAACGGAACCGAATTGAATACAATTTAATGTGTAAGCTAGTTAAATATAACATTAAGAAAGATTTAAAGATATATAATGACAATATTATTAAATCACTAATAGAGCCAAACGTTGCAATTAAAAAAATTAAAAAAAATATGTTTCCAAATAAAATTATAAATGCTTCCATGAAAGACGGAAAAGGAAAAATATTATATAATAGGGAAGAAATGAGTAAATTAGTGACGAATTATTATAAAAGATTATATTCCAAAAATCAAACTTATTTAAATTTTAAAATGGAAGAATTCATAAATAATAATATACAAGATGAGATTCCTGAATTTATGGAATCTGAAATTGAAAATGTAATAAAAAAGTTAAAAAACGACAAAGCCACAGGCATAGACGGTATAAAAAATGAAACTATAAAATATACAATGAAAACAACTAAAATATATTTAACAAAAATATTTAATAATATTTTAAAAACTAAAATTATACCAAGGCAGTGGAAAGAAAGTAATATTATTTTATTATTTAAGAAAGGAGATAGAGGAGAGATTGGGAATTATAGACCATTGACGCTGTCATCCAATGTTTATAAAATATTTATGAATCTGTTAAAGAAAAGGATGCAAAACAAATTAATTTTCAATCAACCAATTGAACAGGCTGGTTTCAGACCGGGTTTCTCGACGCATGACCAACTACAAAGTGTGAATCAGATAATTGAAAAGGCGATGGAATACCAGTTTACAGTATATATAGCTCTATTGGACTACGAAAAGGCTTTTGACTCGTTAAACCAAGATTATATATTTCACGCATTGAAGAGTCAAGGCATGGATATGGGCTATATTCTTTTGTTAAGAAACACCTACGAAGGATGTCAAGCTAGAATTCAGATGGAAGAATCTGGTCCTTTCTTTGACGTCGAAAGAGGAGTAAGACAGGGAGACCCGCTATCACCTCTTTTGTTTAATTGTGCCTTGGAGCAAATATTTAGACAGTTGGATTGGCATCAAAAGAAATTCGGCTTAAACATTTATGGAAGATATGTCAATAACTTGAGATTCGCTGATGATTTGATACTTATGGCGACGTCAGAGGAACAAATTACCGATATGATTAGAGATGTATGTAGAGAGAGTGAAGTGGCAGGTCTGAAAATTAATACTAGAAAATCTTTAATTATAACGAACGGTCCCAGTATAAATGTAAAGATGAAGGACGACTTACCACCAATACAAACTAAAGAAAATGCAATTTATTTGGGACAAGTCATATCGTTTAAGAATAAAATGGATCTCGAAATTAAAAGAAGAAAAAGTCAATCATGGAGCAAGTTCTGGGGATTAAAGTACATTTTTAAAAATAATGATATCTCTCTTCAGAATAAGATTAAAGTTTACAAAAGATGTATTATACCAATACTTATATATGGAGCCCAGACTTGGACAACTACAGCAAAAACTCTACTTATATTGGAGAGAACACAGAGGGCCATGATAAGATCGATTTTGAAGATAAAGAGAATGGATCGCATAACAACAGAATCCATGTATAAAAGAACAGGGATCGAGGACCTGAGAATAATAATTAAAAGGTACAAATGGAATTGGGCGGGTCATCTGGTTAGGAGTCAAGACGATAGATGGTCCAAGATACTAACAGAATGGTGCCCAATAACTATGAAAAGGAAAAGAGGAAGACAAAATGCGAGATGGAGCGACGACATCGCGGAGATGATGGGTAGGGATTGGTGTAGAACTGCGAGACAAAGAAGAGCATGGCAATTCCTTGGAGAGGCCTATGCCCGGAAGGGCCTAGTTTCATATAATTAATTGTAATTGAAGTTTTGTTTGTAATTATGTTAAATAAAAGGCTTATTATTATTATTATTATTATTATTATATTTAATCGAAGGGTCAACCGCGATTGGAATTAAGTGTACTTGTCTTTGGAATTATTTTAT
Organism: Forficula auricularia; assembly: GCA_024734495.1. Classification (NCBI taxonomy): domain Eukaryota; kingdom Metazoa; phylum Arthropoda; class Insecta; order Dermaptera; family Forficulidae; genus Forficula; species Forficula auricularia. The sequence continues at coordinate 45,827 of JALMQS010000912.1, forward strand.
AATCCATTATATAATCCCCCTTCATCTATTATCTTCTACTTGGAAATGAAAGTAGTTGTACACGATATTAGTTCACGGTTCACCTCTCGTATTTAATATATATAGTATGTGTGTATCTTTATTTGCATCCAGCATAGGTATTGTGTCTTGATTATACTATATATATTTGTCTAGATTAATTTGTAACAACGCTTAGAGAAATTTCTCTAAAAAAATTACCCTCTTGCCTAGAATCGAACCGACAAACTCTTGAACTAAGGGCATTAGCTCTAGCCATTACACCATTGAAACATTAATAATTATATCTTGATTTCTGTTACTAAAACTATATATTTTTGATTTAGACTTTGTGTCGAGATAATATTGTATTCATTTGAACTCGAGTGAAAATGAAAAATTACCAATAGATTTTAAGTTAAGAAACATTAAATCAAATACTGCATATACCAATACAGGACAGTCTGTCAAAATACAATAGAAAAGCAAACCGTTTTTGGTCTCATGAATTTGAGCGCCACCATGCGAGCAAAACGGAAATCTTGCAGTCAAATCCGACTTTCGGCCGACAAAATTAAAAAAAAAACTTGAGCGTCATGGAAAAAATATATATTGTGTCCGTTTAATGTTATATATGATTTAATAAGATCGATTTTATATAATTTACCCATTTTAATATTATGCGCTTTATGTAGTTTACTTTTTTCTCGCTAGAGTGTGCTGTTTTCAGGGTACCATATTTTTGACAGGCTGTCCTGTATTGTTATATACAGTATTTGATTAAATATATATTAATTAACGAGGCAAATTTGAAATATAATTGTCAGCTCGGATTTTAAACTGATGGATCGAATCGATTTTCATTAACCAGGCAAATTTGAAATATAATTCTAATTTGGACTCGAATTTTGAAATGAAAGATTCCAATTCATTTTAAATTAGGAAACATTAAATATATTGATAATTGTTCCTCCCCCCCCCCCCCCACAGGCCACTCAAAAATTAAAGAGGCGAAACTTTTAAGAGACGATGTATTTTCGGTAGTTTACGGGTATACATTTGGAGTGTGGTTTTTTAAGAGGAATAAGATTATTGGACTGAGACGCTGCCCGCCAGGAATTTCAGCCCGGAGGGGCCGAGCTTCGAGGGCGTGCCGAAGGCACGCACGAAAAGCTCGTATATTAAGAATCTGGAAACAGGGTATTAATACTATAAATAATGCATGCATGTCTCAGTTTATATTCATCTTTATTATATACTATATATATATAGATATCAATCTAATCTTTTACATCAATTCAGAGATAAAAATGATAAGATAGCAGACTTCATATTAAAAGGACACGACAATAGGACAATCTTTTTGTTTCTTTTGATCAGTGGCGTAACAATAGCGGGTCAGGACGGGCAAAATGCCACGGCCCGTGAGGACCGCGAGCACAGGAGTATCCTAACATTAATTATTACAAAATTATACATTATACAGAGATTTAAGAGGTTATTTTTTACTTAATAGAAAAACTCAAAACGCTTAAGTTTAAAAAAGTTTATTTCTCGTGTCAATCCATTGGATAGTTATATTGTATTTCCATAATAAAAATGAAGCATTTTTTGTTGAAGACAGAATTGAAATGGTGTTAATTTATGTGGTGAGTGTGGGAGAATTGTTATGGGGTTACCATTGAAATGTTGGCTAAGCCTTTTCCTGATACGAAAATACCCACACAAGCTTCATTTTATCGAGTTCTAATATGTTAAAAAATAAACTGCAACGGATCGTTGCTAAACTTTATCCAAATTCATTTAAAATATTAATATGTTTATTCCTTTATTATTAATCAGACATCACTTGGAATTTGCAGTTCATGTTGACTTTAATTTAAAAATAATGATCGATTCTCATTTACTAGTAACAATCGATGAATAATCATTCTACATTCGATTTTTGACATTTCGGTTAATATTGGTAACCATTGATGAAGACATGGAGGAATCGACTTAAAATCAAAAATAACGATCGATACTTATCTAATACTAGAGGAATAACCTTATTGCATTCCATTTTTGATGTTTTGTCTTTAACTCGATTCCTCTATGTCTTCAGCAATGGTTACCAATAAAAACCAAGACGTCGAAAATTCAATATAAAATGGTTTTTCCTCATGTACTAGATGAGAATCAATCCTTATTTTTGACTTTAACTCGATTCCTCTATGTCTTCAGCAAAGGTAACGGATAAGAAAACAACGCAGTTGCTATGGTTACTTATAAAATTTCCTCCCAAATTTTTATCATTTCACAGAGAGAAGCCTATCCATTCTTACTTAAGCAAGGTTAAATGAGCTATATTAAAACGATCCAATGAATAAATTTTAAAGAATTTAAAATATAAAAATTAAAAAAAGTACTATAATACTCTAGAATAAAGTACTTTAAAATATAATTTTACTAAAAACTTTATTTAACCTTTTTTTGTGGGTCCCCAAGGTACTTAATTAGGATAATAAATTTCATCAAAATTGGTTAAGTCATTTTCAAAATATTTAGAAAAAACTAAAATAATACTGAAATAAAGTACTAATGTTTGTGGGCCGATATGTACCAAAAACTAATCAGCGCTTCATTTTGTTAAACTAATGGTAGGTTTTCAATTTCATTTCAATCGGTGCAACGGTGTGGAAAAAATCGTGGGCCAAAAAAACGATAACATCCATACATACATCCGCACGCACTAAATGAAAAAATCGCACTTTTTGGCCTCTCGACCAGACCCCATGTAATTTTTGGCAAAACCGTCACGTGCTAAAATTTTACCTAATTGAATACTACAATTTGTGACTTTAATTGAGACCATGAGTTCCGTAGTCTTTACCTGAGGACCCTTTAAAGCCACACTTGCCGCGAGACCGATTACAATACTTTCCCCATGCTTCGCATTGGATAAAGTAAAAACAGGAAGTATAAAGGCTACGAAGAAACTACAACACGCCAAAATAACGAAATTGGAACTGGAATTCATCCAAAAAACTTGCGATAACACTCTGGAATGTCACAGACAAGTGTCGAAAAATTATTAAATTATTAATAAATTATTTATTTAATAATTAAATATTTGATAATTAAGTTGAATAATTCTTAAAAATAATTATTATAAATTTTTTGAGATCTAATTGATTTAATATTTTGTCTATTTGATGTCTGATAAAAAAATAGTTCTTATGAAAATTGTTCAGTTTTTTTTTGAAGATTAAGGATCTATAAAGAAATATATAGGTTTCCATTTAAAAAACAGAAGTTGACCTTGAAATACCCTCGAAAGCTTGTTCTAGGTCCACAAACATTAGCTTAGTTTAGTTTCCCCCCTGATGTAAATAAACTTTTATTTGAAACTTTTATTCATATCATGCACTCTTTTTGAGTTATAAGACTGTCTTAACATAAAAAAAAACTCACCCGGTATAAAGTACTAGCTGCAAGGCCTGCCTTAGGCGGCCCTCTTGCTAGACAAGGGGCACGCCACCTGGACCCCCAACCTACGAACCCCACCCTCACAACCCACTCCCACAGCCCCCGAAACCCACCCAGCACCCCCTCCCCCCTCCCCGCACCACCCCACTACGCCTCTGGGCCCTCACCTGAACCCCCCACTCCACCCTGCACCCCACCACGCCTAGCCCCCCCCAACCCCCGCGGACCTTCAGACTTTAACTCATCTCACCCCCGCACACAGTTTTTGCATTTCTAGCCTTATAGTGACCCACAGGTTATTTATAGAAAATTTGGTTGAGTTTGGTCCAAGAGTAAGAATTTTCATTTTTTGACCCCCCACCCCCATTTTAGGTGGTTAGTTTTTGCATTTCTAGCTCTCTAGCGGCCGACAGATTATTTATACAAAATTTGGTTGAGTTTGCTCCAAGGGCAAGAATTTACATTTTTCACCACCCTTTTGGGTGGTTTTTTGGGGGGAATTTTTTTAAACAAAAGTTATCAGAAATCACATCCCCTACAACTTTGTTCATAATAAAATTTGCCGTAAGGGGGTCGGGTAGGCTAGGCAGTAGCATGTCAGCCAGCTAACCAAGAGGACCCGAGTTCGAATCCGACTCGAGGCATCCGGCTAAAATCTGACCCCTGGGTAGAGACAAATTTAAATAAAATTAATACTATCGTAAATGGCTTATGGCTAGAAAGGCCGAAAAGCCAAAAAAAAAAAAAAAAAAAAAAAAAAAAAAAATTTGCCGTAGAGTTAATATTCATTCGTGCCCCCCCCCCCCCAAACCCCCTTTTGGGGTCAAAATATCAAAACGTTATATAGCTAGAAACGTAAGTTAGAAGACATGTGATGGAAATATGAAATTTCATTATCGCTTCGATTCGAATCCCCTGAAAATGTGTGGCAGCCTATCCATGCTGGGCGTCTCTGTCGCATCTAACCTGTCTCTGGAATGAACACATCTCCTCTGTGGCGAAATCTGTGGCAAGAAAGATTGGCTACTTATTCAGGTCCAAGGAATTTTACAAGCCACCACATCTTCTCACCATCTACAAGGCCCAAATCCGCCCCTATCTCGATCACCTCTGTTCTTTCCAAATTAATGGAATTAGTCATAAACCAACACGTCCTTCATCACTTAGAAAACAATAAATTAATTCACGATAGGCAATATGGATTCAGACAAAATCGTTCCACAGGCGACATCTTAACCTATGTCACCCACACCTTGAACAATACTCTAGAGGCCGGAAAAGAAACCCTCGCTGTAGCCCTTGATATCTCCAAAGCTTTTGACCAGGTTTGGCACAAAAATCTTCTTGCCAAACTACCAGCCTTTGGATTCACACCAACACTTCGCAAATGGATTGAAAGCTTTCTGACAAACCGAAGTATAAAAGTTGTGGTGGATGGAACATCTTCTGAATCGTTCTCCACAAACTCTGGTGTTCCCCAAGGCTCCGTAATCTCCTCCACACTCTTCCTTATTTATATAAACGACCTTATTGATCAAACGGCAAACCCCACTCATTGTTACGCCGACGATAGCACTCTACACGGCAAACCCTCTCTCCCGAATAATCGAATCAATATTGCCTCCTCAATTACTCTCGACCTAGACAAACTGAATAAATGGGGCTCTCAAAATTTAGTTAACTTCAATTCAAACAAGACTCAATGTTGTCTAATTTCTAGGCGCGAAAATAGAGATTTCCCTGATATTCACTTCGATTCGAATACCCTGAAAATGTGTGACAGCCTATCCATGTTGGGCGTCTCTGTCGCATCTGACCTGTCTTGGAATGAACACATCTCCTCTGTGGCGAAATCTGCAGCAAGGAAGATTGGCTTCTTATTCAGGTCCAAGCGATTTTACAAACCCCCACAACTGCTCACCATCTACAAGGCCCAAATCCGCCCCTATCTCGAATACGGCTCTCATCTGTGGAGAGGAGCCTCAAAATATTCTCTTGCTACCCTTGATGCAATTCAGAAACGAGCCGTCAGGCTAATTGACGATTCTACCCTCACCGACTCCCTCGACTCGCTGGCTCATCGAAGAGATGTCTCCGCCCTTTCCCTTTTCTATAGATACTATCACGGCAGGTGCTCTGATGAGATAAATTCAATAATTCCCCCCAAAGCATGCTTTGCACGCAGCACACGTTTTGCCGACTCCCAACACTCTTTCGCGGTCAAATTAGAAAAGTGCCGGACCACTTCATTCGCGAATTCATATATCCCCATGACTTCAAGGAACTGGAACTCTCTCCCAGCCTCTATCTTTCCCAGCACCTATGATCTTCAAACCTTCAAAACCAGGGTGCATAGACACCTACGTCTACACCCTCTCACTTAAACAACTTTCCCTTCTCTTCGGTAATGCAAGGGTCTTTCGAGATCCATAGGGGCTACATCTTTACTGGTGCACCCCTTCTTGCATTCGATTGCATTAAAAAAAAAAAAAAAAAAGAATACGGATCTCATCTATGGAGCGGAGTCTCTAAATATTTTCTTGCTACCCTGGATGCAATTCAGAAACGAGCCGTCAGGCTAATTGACGATTTTACCCTCACCGACTCACTCGACTCGCTAGCTCATCGAATAAATGTCTCTGCCCTTTCCCTTTTCTATAGATACTATCACGGCAGGTGCTCTGGTGAGATAAAATCAATAATTCCCCCAAAGCATGCTTTGCACGTAGCACGCGTTTTGCCGACTCCCAACAGTCTTTCGCGGTCAAATTAGAAAAGTGCCGGACCACTTCATTCGCCAATACATATATCCCCATGACTTCAAGGAACTGGAACTTTCTCCCAGCCTCCATCTTTCCCAGCACTTATAATCTTCAAACCTTCAAAACCAGGGTGCATAAACACCTACGTGTCCATCCTCTCACTTAATCAACTTTTCATTCTCTTCGGTAATGCAAGGGTCTTTCGAGATCCATAGGAGCTGAATCTTTACTGGTGACCCCTTCTTGCATTCGATTGCATTTAAAAAAAAAAAAAAATATTAAGAATCTGGAAACAGGGTATCTATATATATAAAAAGTTAAGGTTTTGTCTGTACATTGGTCCAAATCAAGCCAAATTTTGGTTGCACACGTTTCAAGCAAAGTTATGAACGAAAACATCCTCAGCTAAATTCATGTATGTCTGTCTGTATGTTTCCGTGGTTTCTGCGAAAAGTTGCTCACAATTCACGTAAAAACTGCTGAAGGAATAACTTTTAAGGAGTTCGGTGTTGGTTATAGGTGAAACTTGGAACTCTTTTTTGTGAAACCTACCTCGTATCTTACACAAGTTTTAATATTATGCTGAAGGGATTATTATGAAATTTCATATTTGCATCAGAAGTCTTCTAACTTACGTTTTTAGCTATATAACGTTTTTATATTTTGACCCCAAAAGGGGTATGGGGGGCCCTCGAATGAAAATTATCAAATAATTCCTAAACTATATACCCTACGTCAAATTTTATTTTGAACAAAGTTGTAGGTGATGTGATTTCTGACAACTTTTGTTTAAAAAAATTCCCCCCAAAAAACACCCTTAGAGGGGGAGAGTCAAAATATGAAAATTTTTGCTCTTGAACCAAACTCAACCAAATTTTGTATACATAATCTGTGGGCCACTAGAAGGCTAGAAATGCAAAAACTGAGACTGGTGGTTCGGGGGTGGTGCGTTGGGGGGAGGAATCCAGGTAATGGTGTGGTGCGATGCGGAGTGGGGGGTTCAGGTTAGAGTCTAGAGGGGTAGTGGCGTGGGGTGGAAGTGGGGGTGCTGGGGAGTTCGGGGGGTGTGGCGGTGGGAGTGGGTTGGGTTCCTCACTGGCTAGCAACAGGGCCGCCGAAGGCGGGCTTTGCAGCTAGTTAATACTATAAATAATGCACGCATGTCTCAGTTTATATTCATCTTTATTATATACTAGTATATATATAGATATCAATCTAATCTTTTACATCAAGTCAGAGATAAAAATGATAAGATAGCAGACTTTATATTAAAAGGACACGTCAATAGGACAACCTTTTTTTTTTTTTGATCAGTGGCGTAACAATAGGGGGCAGGACGGGCAAAATGCCACGGCCTGTGAGGACCGCGAGCACAGGAGTATCCTAACATTTATTATTACAAAATTTATTAGTTTTGTATTCAATTAATTTAAGTTACCTACTAAATAGTAAAGAACTAAGTACAGACTCAAATTAATTATTTCAAAATTTCAATCCAATACTCTTTTTAAATTAAAAATTACTAGAAAATCAATGAAAAATATACATAATAATTAATTATAAAAGCGTTTGAATGTACTTTGCGTAGTGATTTGTGGTGTACACCTAATTCCATTCGCGGTTCACCCCTCGGTTGCGCCACTGCTCTTGATGTAGTTTATTATAATTAAACCAATTTATTTTTTATTTAAAGCCAAAATAATTATTAAAGATAAATCAATAGAATTATAATATAAATAGAAATACATTTATTAAATAAAACCTGTTCAAGATTTTTATCATTTAAAACAATAATAAAATGTTAACAATGTTTAATAGAGATGACAATTAATTATTTATTAATTAAACAAAACCTTATATATTTATATTCCTTGACAAATAAAAACTAACCTGTATAAATTGGATATTTCAGTTCCATATTTTCAATTTCAGCCATAATGGATATTTCGTTCAAGTTCAAACAAATAATTTAAAGATTAGTAAAAGATTATAATATTGAATGGATTATTCTTTTTTATAAAATATAAAAATTATATCCTTGAATTTTAGTATATATTCGAAAAGAAATAATTTAAATAAAGAATATGAGAAATCAATAATTCTCGTTTCTTTATTTACATCAGGTGGATCGGGAGCATAGACAAAGGAATATATAGATAGACAACTCCCTTCTTTGTTTTGGGACGCTGTTTACAGCACCCCAAGCAGTATACTCCGAAACTAAAATAGCGAGCGAGAAATTTATATATATATATTAATAAATATTAGAATTTGAAAGATAATTAAATTCTAAATAATCGGCAATGAAATAGTGACGTTTTGCCTTTTTTTTATCAAAATAGTTTCAATCTTTTTTGAGGAAAAAAATATATAAACCAAAGCACTACTTTTTACTGCACGATTTAAATAACGAGTAATTTTTTTTCTTAGTTTTAAAATAGGAATAAAATTAGATAAAAAAAAAAAAAAATTTTATTATAAAATTTCCTGAAACCGACGGTTCGGAAATACCTCTGCAGAGAAGGTTCCGACAAGAAACTCGACAAATGACATATGATACAATATTATACACTTCCAAATAAACATATAAACAAAACCAATACAAGAACCCTGTCACACCGTTCATCTGTATTTATGCTATAAAAAACAATCTTAAAACGTTTAGTTTGACTCGAAACATATCGGGGGAATTTCTCTCTTTGTCTATGGAATTTAAATTGATTAAAAAAAAAAGTTTTTCATCTTCCCCAGATACATCAACTTTTATTTTATTTTTTTTTTATTTTTTAACATCAAATTAAATTACATTGACAAAGGAAAAAATTTCCCCTTAAAAGTTTTTGAGTTAAAATAAAAGTTTTATAAAAAAATTTATATTTAAAAAAACAAACAATCAATAACTTAATAATTTTAACCTATAAATATGAACACATAATGTATATACATCATCTCAAAAAATCCATTCGATATACAAATATGAACAAAATGGAAACTATTATACATATCCAAACAAATAAATAATCTTATACATATATTACTTTAATAAAATATTCAAATAATAATGTGAGTGAATCATACAGACATCTTACTCTGGCGGCAAAATTAACAATTAGAAATGGAATACAATTATTATTTTCTAGAAAAAATAATTTTGAAATTATGAGTATGAAAGAGAAATTTCGTCAGCTCACATCGGGGATCCAAAGGCTGGAGCCCCCGGTAAGGGGAGAGCCCACTTTATATAATATTTATATCCTCCCTTTATCAATGAAAAAATTGGCAATTGCAGCTGGATATTTTATAAAGCAACTATATATTGCCTAATTTTTCATTGTAAAGGTAAATTTCTCCCGAAAGGAATGAAATAGTAATAAAATTTCATTTGATAGTTATTAAAAAACTATCATTTACATATACTAGACTTGATTTGAATATCATATCTTAAAGCTAAGATTAAATTCAAGGAAAAAAACTCAAAACTATATTGTAAATTTTAGTAATTTGATCATTTTTGTTTTGTTCGAACGGTTTGAACTAGAGTTGAACCTGGCACAGAGCTACAGATTATTAATTCGAATTCATGTGCCAAATTTTAGCTTATTTGCTTGTCTCTTTCAAGAGAATCCGATATAAAAATTGATTTTTTTCCATAAATTGTTATATAGAGAGCTCTTAAACTATCGTAAGTAATGATCTCAAATTTTACACAAAAGTTGGTATTAATTAATAACCAACAATGTATGTCAAGGTTTAGTTATTGCTCAAACCGTTCACTAAAAAATAAAAAAAATAATGTCACCAAATTTTTCAAAGAACGTATCGAGTCTTTTCTTGTTGGTGATCAATTTGCAACTTTTTAGGGTTTGACTACATATTTAATTAAGTGAAGTGAACACCAACCCTTCTGACATATAATTAATAATAATCCATTCCATCGGATCTAATAGATGACAGACATCCACTTATGATTTTCTAAAAAATTTAAAAGATACTAATCTTAAGAAAAATAATCAAGAACACGTTTATTCGAAACCAAAGGTTTCGGGAGAATTTCTCAATTTTCAATGATAAAATTTGAAAAAGAAAAAAAAATGCTTCCTCTAGAATTTAGAAAAAAATTTTAGAAGAAGCAACTTTTTTTTCATTTACAAATTTTACCATTGAAAATTGAGAAATTCTCCCGAAACGTTTGGTTTCGAATAAACGTGTTCTTGATTGTTTTTCTAAAGATTTGTATTTTTTAATATACTAATATATGTACAATCAATAAATATTTTTTTTTCTTTAAAAAGTTTAATTCTATTTCTATCGGCAACTTGAAATCTCTCATTATTCTTAACAATTATTCATCTTAATTATCAAATAATAATTAGTAATTATTAAATCGAAAAGGCACAACAATAAAAATAAGTGTTTATAATCTTAACTCTTTATTATACAAAGATTTAAGAGATTGTTTTTTAATTAATTGCGATACAATTTTTGAGTTTAAAAGTTTATTTCTCGTGTCATTCCAGTGTATTACAATAATAAAAATGAAGGCGGGCGCCGCAGCTTGTTATTTCATATTTACAAAACGAGTAATGAGTAAGATATTAATATAAAGCATGAATATAGTTGAAAAAGTAAGTTAATAAATATAAACGGGACATGGGTAGGGGGGAATGTTAGGTATTTAATTTGAATTTACTATAAATATTTTCATTTGGTTTTTTTTGCCTATCTATGCCCAAAAAATGGAAGAAACAATTCAGGAAAAATAAATATTAAAACATATCAGAGATTAAGGCTTGTTTAATTTTCAAGAAAAGCATACAATATACACAACGGGAGAAGTACAAATAATTTCACAAGACACAAAGGTTGAATCTACTAGTAAATGACTGTTGGTCAATTGTTTCGAATTTAATTGTCTTGTAATTATCTGCAAACGTCATTTATGTGTGTGCCATTTCGGAGTTAAATTTAATCTAGTTATTTAAAATAGAAGCAAAAGAGTCAATTTTCTAGGTGTGGATTTTCAGATGCCTTTGAAAAGTAATCTTATACGAGAATTGCTTGTCGCAATGTTCACAGACAAAAGGTTTTTCGCCTGTATGAATACGTATATGAGCTTTGAGAGCACTCTTTTGATTGAATCTTTTGTCGCAGTGATCACAGATGAAAGGTTTTTCGCCTGTATGAATAAGTAAATGGGTTTCTAGAGTACTCTTATGTGAGAATCTCTTGTCGCAGTGATCACAGATGAAAGGTTTTTGGCTAGAATGTAAATGGATTTTGAGATAATACTTTCGTGAGAAATGTTTATTACAGTGATCACAGACGAAAGGCTTTTCGCCTGTATGAATAGGTAAATGTTTATCAAGACTACTCTTTCGAGAGAATCGTTTGTCGCAGTGATCACAGACGAAAGGTTTTTCGCCTGTATGAATACGTAAATGGATTTTGAGATATTTCTTAAGTGAGAATCTCTTGTCACAGTGATCACAGCCGAAAGGCTTTTCGCCTGTATGAATACGTAAATGGGTTTCGAGAACACTCTTATGAAAGAATCCCTTGTCGCAGTGATCACAGGCGAAAGGCTTTTGGTCTGAATGAATAAGTAAATGGCTTTCGAGAGCAATCTTGTGTGAGAATCGCTTTTTGCATTGATCACAGACGAAATGCTTTTCGCCTGTATGAAAAACTAAATGTCTTTTGAGATTATACTTTGATGAGAAACGTTTATTGCATTGATCACAGACGAAAGGCTTTTCTTTAGAGCGATTCGCCAAAAGATTGTTAACTTTATTTTCACCTGAGACTCTTTTGATACAATCATTACTCCTGTTGGGCTTACTATTGGAATGACTTTCCAGACATTGATTAGTTTGTTTGGATTTAAATTCATCTGTGTCATTAGGACAGGGTAAAGAACGTTTGACAACATGATATCGATTATGAACGGGCACTTTAGAAGCCTTCTCCTTCTGGGGAGTCATGGGAATAAGAGGTTCTGAATTGGTTTCAACACTGTATCTTTCATCGCGCAGGTGACTTGTGAATAGTACTTTTTCTGAATGGCCTTCCTGAATATGGTTTTCGAAATCAGACAATCTTAGGAATCCAGACAAACATTCGTCACAGAAATAATCTCCAGTAAGATCTTTTTTAGTTAGATTACTTTTATCTGGAAAAAAATAAATATATTGATGAGATGAATTTAGGAAAAAATTTAATATTATGCAAAAAGTTTATTCTAGTTTTGTTATTTTTAATTGTGAAATCATTTAATATCGTATGATAAGTAGTAGGTGTGCAAAGGTATAAATTTTGAATTCATTGATCAATGAAAATTATTAGAAATTTGTTGAATGTCCTAATGGTCTCCGAGGTGGAGGACAAAGGGAGAGAGGCCTATTTTCATCTAAATTAGAATTTGATGAAAAGTTATAGAAGAATGCTTCATAGGCTACCAATCAAATAAATGAACTTACCATCAGTTGATGTATTTTCTCTCAATTGAAATTTCAATTTCATAATTAAATTTAATTTCCTATGTATACATTTCTTTTGGTGTTTGTTCAAGAAATCTTCACTAATGAACATAGTTCTACAATCACAGCACAAGAAATGTCGACCTGAAAAAGATAATACTTTTTAGTTAGATATAAATGTTCAAGTCCTCCATGGACACAAGCGAGGTGAAATCAAGTCAAAGTGAATTTAAATGAACCAATTCGGTCTTGTTTCAAATTAATTTTTTAGATATATTATAATGATTCAAGAAACTTAACCTATGTGAAGTTTATTATAATTGAAAAGTTTATATTTTGCCGAAAGTAGCAGAAACAAAAAGGTTATTTATATTTAATCGAAGGGTCAACCGCGATTGGAATTAAGTGTACACGTCTTTGGAATTATTTTTTAATCCATTATATAATCCCCCTTCATGTATTATCTTCCACTTGGAAACGAAAGTAGTTGTACACGATATTAGCCCATGCCATAACTGAATTATTTAATATATATAGTATGTGTGTATCTTTATTTGCATCCAACATAGGTATTGTGTCTTATTATATATTAAGAATCTGGAAACAGGGTATTAATACAATAAATAATGCACTCATGTCTCAGTTTATATTCATCTTTATTATATACGATATACGAGCCCCGCCCGATCTCAATTGGCCCACCAATATTTTTTCTTTTTAAATAAAATTATGCTAATTCACGGTAAATTTAATTTAAAAATTTATTTTTGTTATCATTTGGAACAACATTTTAAACAATTTAAATCATTTTATTGTAACATTTAATTTACAATTATTTTTTAATTGTTAAAAACACGGAAAACATACAATATCCAAAACCTTTACCACTGTGTGACGTCGCCTTTATTTTTAATTACGGCTTGAATTCTTTTGGGCAACGTACTTATTAAGTTTTGACACTCATCTTGAGTGAAAGTATCCCAAATATTTTGAAGTTTGTGTTTTAATTCGACTACGTTTCTAGCTGGTTCTATTCGTAATAGCTTTTTCATTGTGTGCCAAAGAGTTTCTATTTCTGACAAGTCGGGACTGTTTGCCAACCACTCCAAAAGTGGAACATTATGATCAGAAAGCCATTTTAAAGATTTTATTGATGTATGGCAGGCCGACCCGTCTTGTTGGAACACAACATTATTATTATTCTGCAATGCATCTGCCATTGTTGGAAGTAACGATTTTTTTAAAATCTCTAAATATTTATTGGTGTTTACAATTCCATCAATGAAGTGAAGTTTTCCAACACCTCTAGCAGACATTGAAGCCCATGCCATAACTGAAGCAGGAAATTTTACTTTCTTTTTTAAACAATCTGAATTGAAAGCTTCATTTTTCTGAAGAATAACTCTGCTTCGATTGTCCCCAACACAAACTTCAAAACGAGACTCATCACTCCAATGGACACTATTCCATTCATCACTCATCCAATTAATGTGACTTTTAGTCCATTTAAGCCGGTTTTTCATTTGTTTTAATGTCAAGAGTGGCTTTTCTTTCGCCTAAAAAAATTCAGTAAAATTACAAAAAAAATTTGCAATAAGTTGCAATAAAATTACCTTGTAAGTTTTAAAACCTAACTTAAGGGCTTCTCTATGGCACGTGGATCTTGAAACACTTTGCCCCACAGCATCGCTCCAAAGAACAGATAATTCATCATAGTTCGAACGCCTTTTTTTTCTAATAATCTTCTTCAATGCCCGTCTATCAGCATCTGATATTTTGGATTTCGACGCATACCGAGGTTTTGAAGCTATTGTACCCGTTGTTTTATAAATTCGAATAATATTTCTGACAGTAAACTTTGATAAATTAACTAGATCGCCAATATCCGCGTTTGATTTTCCCTTTTTAAATAAATTGATAATAATTGAGTTTGATCCGCAATTTCCGCATGCAAATGATCACGTATTGCGTTTCTCTGAGTTTCTAATCTCCATTGAAATTCCCTTTTCTGTTCATTAGTAAAGGAATCTAAATAAATTTTTCCAGCGATTTCAGGAAGAAGCCGAGAAGCCAGCTTGAGACAATAATCTTCACGATTACAAGGCGCAACATCCTTCACGAGTTCTTCATATAGAAATCTCGCATAAATTGATAAAATCCCATTATGGAAATCTCTGTAAAAATAATAATTAATATATTAATTAATTAATTAATTAATAATCCCTTAGTCCGCTGCTTTTTAATATAGTTATGGATGAAATCATAGGCGAAATCAAAAATCTAAAAGGATATTCCTTGGGGGACGAGAGTATAACATGCGTTTGCTACGCAGACGATGCAGCACTCGTTGCAGCAGATGAAGATTCCCTCCAGCGCCTCCTGTATAAATTTAGTTGTGTTGCGCATAAATTCGCTCTCACTCTGTCAACCAAGAAGACCAAAACACTGACAATCTCTAAATCACCACTCCGATGTAAACTACAACTGTACGATACGATTGTCGAACAAGTCATGTCCTTCACATACCTTGGCATCCAAATGACCTCTCATCAAGACCTAGAAACAGAGGTAAGACATCAGGCAATAAGAGCCTCAAAAATATCGGGTTGCCTTAACAATGCAATCTGGTCAAATCAATATTTAAGAACGGAGGCCAAGGTACGAGTCTACAAAACCGTAGTACGTCCAATATTAACTTACGCAGCGGAGACAAGACCCGATACTGCAAATGACTGAAATGAAGACATTACGAAGGATAATGAACGTGACCAGGCTCGATAGGATGAAGAGTGAAGATATTAGAGAAAAATGTGGAATACAAAAGGTGGGCGAATGGGTTAAAAGAAGAAGAGCGGAATGGTATGCGCATGTGAGAATGCCAGAAGACCGACTGGTAAAGAAAGTGATGACAAACAAGCCGGTTGGAATAAGAAGTAGAGGTCGTCCTAAGAAGAGATGGTATGACGTTCTGGAAGAAACAAACCTATAGGTTTAAAAATAAGAAGAAGAAGAATTAATTCCAAGCGGACCCGGGTTCGAATCCGACCCGAGGCAACCGACTAAAAATCTGATCCCTACATAGAAGTCATAATTTAATAATAGTATCGTAAATTAGCTAATGGCTAGAAGATATAATTATTTTTTACAAAAAAGTAATTAAATTTCAAATAGATAATAAATTATTATAATGGCAAATGAATGTGCGCACTTACTTGATAGGAGTTTGTGTGTCAAAATAAGTATTATTGAGAGCTCTAAAAAGTTTTTGAAAATGTTCGTAGAAATAAATATGAATTTTTTCCTCCCCATTTATTGGTGTTGATGAGTTAATTAAAGTAGAAATTAACGTTATCCAATCAATCTGTAAAAATATTTATACATAAACAAAACACCTTTTTTTTAAAGTTATAAATATGTAGGGGGCTACGGCCCTTAGCGAATATTTAGCCTGTAATTTATTTGTTAAGTTAAAGAAAGTCTAATTGTTGGAATGAGAGTAGCCTCAGTGAACTGCTGAGTTAGCCGGCCTAGACAGGTTGGCGCCGTACTATTTCAGTGTAGTGAATATTGGCTCCGTACAAGTGGAGAGAAGTGGGCATACCCTGGTGAGAGGAGAAGAGGCGCGGGAAGGAAACGGGCCTGTCGGTGTATGAAGTGACCAACGGGGATGGGATGGTGAGTGCGTGCAAGAAAGTCATATCCGGTGTGCTCTGACGAAAAATGCAAATGTGTGGGTGACAGCGAGGACGCGTTTGGCAGGAGCCAACACGGGAGAGTGGTTCTGAGGCTGGCGTAGACCTGCTGGCTGGGGTGAGCCGGCCGCCCTGCGAGCAGGGGCAGATGTGAACGCGTGCGAGGGACTGTGCTATTACCCCGGGGCGGGTACAGGTGTGCCGCAGGCGTGTGTGTACGACAATGTGCTATGGACCGGGATGACCACCGCCTGGCGGGGCTGTAGCCGGTGTCTCGGGGACACGGCCGGCCGCTCGCGGCTCGTGTGAGGCCTGCGGGCTGTCTAAGACGAGAGGACGAGGCCGCCCTGCGAGCTATGTGCACCGAGAGGATGATAGCGTTGATGGTGTGGGCCGTGTCTGACGGAAATCAGCGCTAGCTGCGGGCTGTCTAAGAAGAGCGACGTGGCCACCTTGCGAGCTGTGGCAAGGCCGTGGACCTGGGTGAAGATCGAGCGTGGCCGGTGCGCTGGCGGAGGGCGAAGAGGAGCTGTCACCGCCGGCTGTTGCGACGGGATCGGCGTCATTAGAAGGGCGCCGAGGGCGCTGCCGACGTGAGACCGCTTCGGCGAGCTGGGCGGGAGGCTCTACTCGTGTGGACGGTCAGTGAGCTGAGAAGTCAGATGGTGGCGAGTGGTTCGGCCGAAGCATTTCATTCGTAGATATGGAAGTCTGAGTCAGAAAATGTTTCGAAGTATAATATTGGTTTTGTAACTGCCGTTTAGTCCTAGTTTGTGGTTGCTTAGTAACCTATGAGTGCTTAGTTTAATTTGTTCTTCAAAATTGTTTATATTTTTGCTAGTATATTGGCACGCTCGTGTTATCTCAATTGTATAACTTCGTAATCAAATTGGTTTTGTATAATTTATACTAATTGATCTACCTTGACCATTAAACACCAGCTAGTTTTTATTACTGAATTTATTTATTCTCCGCATTGTTTCGTCCTTAATTAAAAGACCCCTTTTCAAAAAGGTCGGGCGGGACGTCGCGCACTACAAATTAGTGTCGAGGTGTGGGGTAAACGATTTGAAAATTTTCAATTGTGCAATTTGGGGTGAAATCATTTTGAAAAAGTACCCGAAATTTTGAAAATTCTGGCACTGGGCTCGGCATACAGTCGAAAGTTGCCGCCCAGCGAATCATTGAGGAAGAAGTTTAATATATTCTGGAAAATTTTAAGAGCCGCATTTTTCGAAAAATTTGAAGGAAATATAGAGTGAGATTTAAAGTGCGATTTAGGAAAAGTGCCGACAAACGTTATGCATAGATATATAGAGTTAGGAAAATTCGGAGCTAAAACGTCAGGGAAATTTTTGGAGAAGTAAAATTTTCCGGGAAAAAGTTTAAGGAGGAAAAATTTTAAAGAATAATTTCGAGCCGTTTTTGAACAGAAGTTTGAAATAAATTTTTGAGAGCGTCATCTCGTGCACATAAATGTTCGAAAAATTTTAAAGGAGAGAATTTTAAAAAACCGTTTTTGAAAGGAATTTTGAGGCCCAATTTTAAAATTTGGAAATAAGAATTTAAGAGGATTTAAAGTGCATAAATAGGAAAAAAGTTATGATATATAGGTTGAGAATTCGGGCCAAATGTCGGGGGGAATTTTTAGATAAAATTTTCAGGAAAAGTTTAAGGAAAATTTTGAGAACAATTTCGAACCATTTTTGAACAGAAAGTTTGAAATAATTTTTGAAATCGCACATTACATAAATATGAGAAAATTTTGAGGAAAATTTTAAAAAATAGTTTTTGAAGGGAATTTTTAAAGAGGGGCCAATTTCATGAAAATTTGGGAAAATAAATTTAAGAGGATTTAAAGTGCATAAATAGGAAAACAAAAGTTATGATATATAGGTTGAGAGAATTCGGGCCAAATGTCAGGAAAATTTTTGGAGAAGTAAAATTTTTTTCGAGAAAAGTTGAGAAAATTTTAAAAGATAATTTCGACCATTTTTGAACAGAAGTTTGGAATAATTTTGAGAGCATCTTTGTGCACATAAATGTGAAAATTTTAAGGAGAGAATTTTAAAAAATAGTTTTTGAGGCATTTTTAGGTCGATTTTTTTGTTTTGCTATTAAAGTGTAAGGAGAAAATTTTAAAAGATAATTCAGTAGCCATTTCTGAACAGAAGTTTGAAATAATTTTGAGAGCGCCGCTCGGGTATAAATTTGGGAAAATTTGGGTCAAGTAGGTTTTAAGAAAATTTTGAGGATAACATGACTTGATAAGTTTTGGAACCATTTTGATAAGCTTTGAGCTATTATTGAATTTTCTTTTTGCGAAGGAGCTAGGCCGTAAGAGGCGGCAAACATGGCGGAGGGCCAGAAGGGGAGAGAGGGACAATACTCTCGAAAGCTTCAGCGGATGATAGGAATTACCCAAGGTGGGGACACTGAGATAAACTTTGAAAGTTGACGATTTCATTCGAAAATTTCAGAGGGAATTTATTTGGAGGTAAATAAGTTTAATTTTGGAAAATTTTTTTTTTAGAAAATGTTAAAAAATTTTCAGAAATAATTTGAGGTAGAATTTTAACTGAAAAATGTACGAAATTTGTTTGAATTTTAAAATTCAAGGTTTTGGATTACATATTTGTGAGCAAACATTTTATTTTCTATTTACTTTTGTAGTTGGTTCTAAATAGAAGTTGACGGGGTTGAAGGGGAGTTTTGAATGAGCTGTATAACAAAAATTTTTCAAAGTATGTTAGTATCGGAAGCTCCTTAAGGAAATGTTTATTAATCCTGAATTAATTGTTGAAGCGTACGAGGTGTATCTATATAGATTTGAATATTGCAAATTTTGGGAAAACCGGAACATCTGTTTATTTTGTTTGCGTCTTGAGCCAGTATGGTGAATAAACTAGTATAATTTATGGGGTTAATAGTTGAGGAATTTTTAAAAAGAATTTTAAATAGATTTTGGACCTTTGGAGAGAAAAATTTTTTTTAAAGAAAATGCAAAAATTTCAAGAATAATTTGGGGTAGGAATTTTATTTTGAAAATGTGCGAAATTTGTTTGAATTTTAAAATTCAAAGTTTTGGATTACATATTTGTGAGCAAACATTTTATTTTCTATTTACTTTTGTGATTGAGGGTCTAAATAGAAGTTGACGGGGGTTGAGAGGAGTTTGGACAAAATTTCTATTATATAAAATTTTTCAAAATATTAGTATCGGAAGCTCATAAAAGTGTTTTATTAATCTGGAGTAATTGTTGAAGCGTACGAGGAGTGTATCTATATAGATTTGAATATTGCAAATTTTGGGAAAACCCGGAACATCATTTTTTATTTTGTTTAGCATCTGAAGCTAGTATGGTGAATAAACTAGTATAATTTATGGGGTTAATAGTTGAGTAATTTTTAAAGAATTTTTGAATAGATTTTGGACAGGGAGTAGTTTTGACAAAACTTTGGAGCGAGGGGATTTTGAGTGAAGATTTTGGGGTCAAATCCTTTTTGAACTAAGTGCTGAGGTTGCGGAACGGGATCTGCGCTCTTGAGGCGTTGGTCGCGAGGTTCACGGGAGAAATAATACAAAATTTTAGAGGCTTCTTTAGGAGTGGTCAGGGACGTAAGGAGGAGAGTGGGGGTGAAAGGGGAAAACCTGAGGCTTCAACCAATAAAAAAATGTGTGACAAGGGGTCAGAAGGAGGAAAAGGAGGATCAGTAAAGGGGAAGGACTGTGCCAGGCCCCCGGTGTAGGAGAATGAGAAGGAGACCGAAAATGGAGTGTCTCGCCCTACATGGGGTGGTTACGGGGGCAATGAATTGGCAACGCCCCGGTGACCATCTTGGGAGGGGTTTCTTCGAATTCGCCCTGCCGGGGTGGCGAAATTGGCCGTGAGCGACTTCGGTGACCCCCGAGCAGGGGAAGGCCTGGGCTAGGTCCTTAGGGTGAAAATAAGAAGAGCCTACCTAGGGTGGCGATACGGGGAACTGGCCGTTAGCGGCGCCCCGGTCGCCAGCAGAAAAGCGCCGCAAACAAGTATCGCATGGTACAAGTGAAGAAGAAATAACGAAAAATACCGTAAACCTCTGCATGGCTTTATTGCAGCAGCAGCACAACAACAAGTAGAGGAAGAAAACAGTAATGTCGGATGAAGTAATATAATACGGAACCTTAAATCTTTGGAATCTATTTTTGACGGACTGAATCTAATATCGTAAATATAAACAGCTTGGCCAGGTGCAACAGCTGGATAGACTTTCTGTAAAATTGGTTGTTAATGGAACCTCTTCTTCCTGAAAGTTCCCAGTTTATTAATTGTGTTCTTTGTGTGATTTGCATTATATTATTCTCATTTGGTCAATACCTGCTTTTCTTTTCCTCAAACGTTTTTATTTTTTAACAAACTGTAAGGCGTACATTTTATTTTAATTTTATGAAAAATAATGTTCCGGGTTGGATAACGGTAGCGGCAGTCGTTCTGGGAAGCCTAGGGATGAGGGAACCACCACCGCCCCAGGATTGGGACGGGGAACTCGAGATCGGGGTCGACCGCCGGGCCGACCGCCGAAGAGAAAATTCTTTAATTTTTTGAAGTCCGCGTGTAAATTTTGAACTATTTTTTAGAAAATCCCGAGACCTTTTTCAGGGAAAAATTTGAGCTATCTTTTAGTGAGAATCTGAGACGGTTTTTGTGGAAAGAATTTTGAGTTATTTTCGAGCAATTTTGAGCCATGTTTTGAGAAAATTTTGAGTCATTTTTCGAAGAAAATTGTGAGAGACGGTTTTTGAGGGAAGAATTTTGAGACAGATTTTGAGGGAAGAATTTTGAGTTATGTTTGAGGAACATCCCGAGACCTTTTCCGAGGAAGATTTTGAGCCATTTTTAGGGAGGAATTTTGGAGTCATTATTTTTTGGCAAGAAACTTTGAGCTGTCTACTGAGGGAAACCCGCCGCGAGTGGGGAAATCACGAGATGCCCGGCTCACGCGTGGGGGTACGGAGAGGAGTTGGCCGTAAGCGGCGCCTCTGTGACCACCACGGAAGCAGAGGAAGAGGAGGTGCTGTAACGAGGAAGGGGCATCTCTGTTGGGGATGTTTCCGGAACCGTCATCCCCGGAGAGGAAAATTGGTAGCACTAGGGTGAGAAAATTGTGGAATAGTCGTTTCCTATTTTTCTTGGTGTGTAGTAGAGGACATTTGGAATTGGAGGCTAACGTATCTCGGGAGGAAGACCAAGGTGGTCGGGAGGAGTAGCCTAGGAGAAAAATAATCAGAAATATTTGGGTGATCACTATGTGGGGCAATTTACAAGCCGCGGCAATGTGCAAATTTTGGCTGTTTGCGACGAGAAAGAGTTTGAAGAGAAAATCCTTTAATTTTATGAAGGAGGAGACGATGACGCATTGGACTACAAGTGATCGCCTTGAACGAATGGAACATCGGAGAGGAAGGTATCAATTAAATAGAGGCGGTAGATGCGTTAGAAGTGACCGATACGCTCCCTTCTATGTGAGTTTAATCTGCTATCGATGTATATCATGGCTACGTAATTACGAGGCTGCCCCTGTACGCAAAGTGTAGTCTCTCTAGAATTCGCCTTAGATATAAGTGGTTCAGTTAGTTTTAGGTGTGGATAAGTTCTATATGTAGTATAACGTTAAGTAGCCCCGGACCCAGACACGAACTGTAAAGGATCATCTATGTCCGAGACGCAGGTATCGCACTTTCCGCTTGAGGAAGGATGTAGGGAAAATACGGCCCTTAGCGAATATTTGTCTGTAATTTGTTGTTAGAGATTGAGAATCTAATTTGTTGGAATAGAAGTAGCCTCAGTGAACTGCTGAGTTAGCGACCGAACAGAGTTGGCGCCGTGCTATTTCGAGTGTAAAGTGACCAATGAAGCCGTACAGGAGTGGAGAGAGACAGACGCTGCCCTGGGCGAGGAGAAAGAGAGCGCAGGAAGGAGGCAAAGCCTGTCGGTGTATGGAAACGACCAACAGATGGGATGTGATCGTGAGTGCGTGCAAAAGAGGAAGTCGCTGTCGGTGTCTCATGAAAAAGGTAAATGTCATGGGTGACAGCGGAGGTACCCAGACGGCGACCTAACACGGGAGAGTGGTTCATGACTGGCGACGAACGCAACAGCTGGGGTGGCGAGCCGGCCGCCCTGCGAGCAGGGGGCAGATGTGGCGGGCGACGCGGGGCTAGCGTGACTACCCCCGGGGCGGGTACAGGTGTGTGCCGCAGGCGTGTGTGTGTACGACAATGTATAAGGACAGGATACCGCCTGGCGGGCTGTAGCCGGTGTCTCAGGACAACCCGCCTCGCGACTGTGTGAGCGCGCGACCACTCTAAGACGAGAGGACGAGGCCGCCTTGCGAGCTATGTGCTGCGAGGATGATGGCGTTGATGGTCGATATGCAGGCGGAAATCAGCCTTGCAACTGCAGGAGCTGTCAAGAAGAGCGACGTGGCCACCTTGCGAGCTGTGGCCGAGGCCGTGGACCATGGGTGAAGATGAGCGCTTGACGGTGCGTGGCGGGAGGCAAGAGGGCTGTCTGCTGCTGACCGCGAGATCGGCGTCGTGAAGGCGCCAGGAGCACAAAACGAGCCGCTTCTTGAGCTGGGCGAGCTCCTCGTGTGGACGCAAGGCAGTGACCAGGGGGATCGGAAGTGCGTGAGTAGTTCGGCCGAAACGTTTTGATGTGATAAGTCTGATCAAGAGAAAATGACTGGTAATATTAGTTTGTAACTTTAAGTTTGGTCTAGTTTGTAATTGCTTAACTACTTTAGTCTTAGTTAAATTTGTTGTAAAATTATTTATAATTTTCAATGCTCGTCCAACTAGCGTATTATTTCAATTGTAACTTCATAATCGAATTGGTTTTATATAATTTGTACTAATTGATCTACCATGAAATTAAACACCATTGGTTTTAATTATAAATTTATTGTACTACATTGTTTCGTCCTTAATTAAGACCCCTTTTCAGGTCGGGCGGAAGTCGCACTACAAATATAATAAAAATAAGGAAATTACCACGGGAAATTCGTTAGACAAATAATCGATGGTCCTTACACGAAATTTCTTCATTAACAATTGATGGCGTACACTTGATTTACTAGGTTGATTCTGAAATTAATTTAAAGTACAATTCAATTAAACAACAACTTATAATTTATCTACATTTATTAGGGTGGCCCTTATTTCAATGATTGTTGATATTTGTGTTACACACCCCTAGATACCTTCCAAATACATAGGTATATTCAAAAAATCCCATGTACAATTTTAGCTCTTAATTTTAACAATAACACGTGCCCCAAAACTTTGAACATTTTAAATAGAAAATATGAGTAATTTTTTTAACCAGTTTCTTTTTTTCATAACTCCTATAAAAATTAAAAAAAATATAAGAATATATATATATATAAAATATATACCGGGTGAGTTTTGTTATCTTGAGACAGTCTTATAACACAAAAACAGTGCATTATATGAAAAAAGGTTTCAAATAAAAGTTTATTTATATCGAGGGGGAAGCTAAACTACGCTATTGTTTGTCGACCTAGAACAAGCTTTCAAGGGTATTTCAAGGTCAAGTTCTGTTTTTAAATAGAACCCTATATTTTTCTATACGTCTACTTAATCTACAAAAAAAAAACTGAATAACTTTCATAAGAACTATTTTTTTATACGACATCAAATAAACAAAATACATGAATCAATTAGATCTCAAAAAATTCTTAATAATTATTTTTAACAATTATTTAACTTAATTATCAAATAATATTGATTAAATAATCAATTATTAAATAAATAATTGAATAATAATTAATAATTTATAAATTTTTCGACACTATCCTGGGACATCCAAAGTGTATTGCAAGTCTTCTGGATGAATTCCAGTTCCAATTTCCTTATTTTGTTTTTTTTAACAGATTTTACAACACAATAACGAAGTTTTAATATCATTATAAACACACATTTTCATTGTTGTGACTTTTCGATTTAATGATTATTTATTTAATAATTGATTATTGAATCATTATTATTTGATAATTAAGTTAGTTAATTGTTAAAAATATTTATTAAGAATTTTTTTGAGATCTAATTGATTCATGTATTTTGTTTATTTGATGTCGTATAAAAAATAGTTCTTATGAAGGTTGTTTAGTTTTTTTTGTAGATTAAATAGACGTATAGAAAAATATAGGGTTCCATTTAAAAAGCAGAACTTGACATTGAAATACCCTTGAAAGCTTGTTCTACGTCGACAAACAATAGCGTAGTTTAATTTTCCCCTCGATATAAACAAAATTTGATTTGAAACCTTTTTCCATATAATGCACTGTTTTTGAGTTATAAGACGGTCTCAAGATAAAAAAAACTCACCCGGTATATATCAATAATATAACGGAAAAAAAAAATACCTCAGTAATATTGAGAATTTGAAAATCGATGTTTATACGGTTACGTTTTATGTGTTTGCCCAGTTTGTTGAATTCCTTAAGGGAATGCTCGGTTTCATTGAGAAACTCATCTCTTCTGTTCAGTTCCTAAAAAAAAAAAAGAAAAAACATTCAGGTTAGTCTATTTTTGTGAAAGAAAAATATCGAATCTACTAGACAAATTAAAAGATGCCTACAAACAGTGACAGTGAACGTATCGATAGTGCCCAACATTCTCAAAACAGCAACAGCCGTGACGTCAGCCACCATAATGTAAGTAATACACCTTCAAGCACAAAACTTCCTAAATATCCAAATCTACCCAACCTTCCGACTGAAGAAATTCACTAAGACACCCTCCAAAACAAACCTTGGACTACAAGGTTAAGACCAAGTAGACCACCCACACCCTCTCTTGAAAATGGCTCCAAAAGGAGAGCCGAAACATCGAGTAAAACTCTCAAACCCACGCGGAGAAACCCGAAAAACCTCTAATAACATATAGATATATATATATATATATATATATTAATGTTGTTTATTTGCATCAAGAAGCGGACAATTTATTTTATATAGTTTAATTTGTTAGATTTATGGACACCAATATTAGATTTTCTCTAAAAAGTAATAAACTTCGTTTTTTTATTGATTTATTTTAAATTACTGTTGATAAGTTTTAATTTTGATAAAAAAACAATGCCTGAAAATTATTGTTTTTTCACTTTTTCGGAATTTCTAAATAATATCATTAAAATAATATCTGCTGAGATGGTTGAGTAAAATCAAAACCAAAAACATTGAAATTGTAAGAAGTAACTTTAAAATATTTCAATTGTGATAAATATGATGATGACTTACTGAACATTTTTGATGTGTTTCATAAATTTTTTTCAAATTGATGTGTTTATCCGTAATTTCATTTTTACATCTATCTTTGGTGTTTTCTTTCGGGTAAAAAAATGGAGAATGAAATGGAGGTAACGTTAAGCTGAGAGTCATGACACGGTCTTCGTTTGGCTCGACAGAAATGTCAAAAAATAATGGGCTAAAAATGAAAATTAATTAACATCGTTAGAAGGAATGTTTTGATGTTCAGTGCCTGAGGAAGCAACCTGCCATACAGAGCATGCTATTTGAATGCATAGCCTAGCGATTACAGGCGGCGCTTAAGCTTTTTATTTATTAAAAAAAAAAAAAATGGGTATCCAACCATCCTTTAGGCAATCTAGGGCAATATTAAAAAAAAAGGGTCGGGCCGGACAATAAATATACTAATTATAACGATAGTTCTTAATCAAAATAGATTGTTAAAATAAAACTCAGTGTTCTATTATACGACCAATTGCAACGTATTGCCGTTTTATTTCAGCTTCATCAGGCTCTATTAGGGTTACCACCTGTACTATATTATATAGTATCTTACTATATTTTAGCTAATTGTACTATATATTATCCTATACTGTACCTACTTATGTACCTATGTCCCCCCCCCCAGGAGGTAGGAGGTGGGGTCCAGGGCTGGGGGTTGGCAGATACTAAATAAAGGGTATTTCTTTCTGTGTCTGTACCTATATCCAGGGGGCTACTAAAGGGCATTTGTGCCTCTATCGATACTTACGTAAAAAGTAAAAATATTAATTAATAACCATGGAAAATTAAATAATGAAATAAATAATATATAAAATAATAAATGAAAAATAAATGTGTACTATTTTTTTCCCTAAATTTCCCAAAAGTACTATATTTTTACAACTCAAAAAAAAAATACTATTTTTTCTTCAAAAAATAAGCTGACGTGTTCTGATGTAGCCATCCACTTGACTTTATCATACAACCTGGCCCCTCACTTATATTTAATATTTAATAAAATTATTTATAATCATGTAGGGGAGGGGGGTTAGTTTCTCCATTTTTAGACTCCTGGTATACAAAATTTGGTTGATTTTGATAAATGGGCAAGATTTTCATTTTTTGAGCCTAGACCCCCCCGCCTTTAGGCGGTTAGTTTTTGCATTTTTAGACTTCTGGGGTCCCACTGATTATGTATACAAAATTAGGTTGAGTTTGCTCAAATGGCCTAGATTTTTAATTTTTAGCCCCCCTCCACCTCCCTTAATTTTGGATCATATGCAACAAAATCTAATCAGGTCTTAATCTCAATGGACCAAAACTACGTGTTTCGATATTCCCACTAGTTTTTGAGCTAACTCGTCCACAAAAATTTGGTAACGCACAGACTAACAGACACACAAACAGACATTTTGACAAAACAATTATTATCTTGAAAAATATAATTTTTTCGATGTTCACTTATTAGAGCTTTTTTGTAGAGCAAAATGCCATGGTTTCGCTCAATTTTTTGAATCAAAATGGTTTAAGCCGTTTTTGAGATATTTCGAAAAAAAAGAAGTATGCATTTTCATGCACGATTACAATAATTGACCATACCCTGTATGGCAAAATAAAAAAATGGCGGCAACCCTATCCAGGGGGCCCCCTATCACTTACTATAAACTAATTTATTTTAATATCGATACTAGCAGAACACTTTGTATATTCCTTTTAGAGGGGCCCCATTATCCTAAACTGCCCAGAGCCTCCAATAGAATAAAGAGGGCCCTGTTTACATCCATCAAAACTCGCGTTTTTATTATAAATTAATAAATTAATGCATACCTGTTATTAATAATTATATTAGTCAAAAGTTCTGTGAGATTATAGAATTTGCCTTCTTCTTCTTGGAAATTTAAAATATCTCCCATTTCCATTAAGACATTCAAAGCTAAAAAAAATTATTTGTTTCAAAAAATGAAAAAAATATATAAATAAATAAAAATTATATTAATTTTACCTTGTTTGATTCGATTTTCATATGGAACTTTTGAATAATCAATACAACTTTGATAAAATAATCGAAATTTTTCTTTATTTTCGTCTCCTTTAGGGGATGTTTTCAGTCCATCTTGAAATAAATATATAAAAACATTTGATTAATTGAAATTATCTAGCTAATTGTTTCGTTTTTCATTTAAACCACGGGTTCTTAAACAGGGGTACGCGGACAATTTTGGCATCAACTCTTTCGCTTTTATTCATATAGAGCGCATTTAATAAAAATCCTACATGGTCAAGACTTTTTGTATTTTTGTTACTTAACTATTATACTTATCGAGATAACTTTTTTTTAATGATATTGATGTGAGAAGGAGATTCACCAGTAGGTGCATCCCCTAAAGGCCTGAGTGGGATGGCCCCTCCACCGTGAAAAGAACAGAGTAGAAGGAAAGAAGCCGGGATCACGAGCCAAATCTCAGAAAGTTAGATACAATCTAATATCCAATTTATTATCATATTAAAATGTTTCACCTAGAACCAACACCGAACTCCTTAAAAGTTATTTTCCAATTTATTAAGTTTTTAGGGGATTCGAGCAGTGGTAAATTCTCCGTTCGATAAATTAGGTTAAATTTATCTCCCACTTAAACTAAACAATAATTAGTAAAACTTTAATTATTTTTTGTAGATGTACTTTAATGGCTTAAAATACAATACCGGGTGAGTTTTTTTATCTTGAGACAGTCTTATAACTCAAAAACAATGAATTATATGAAAAAAAGTTTCAAATAAAAGTTTATTTATATCGAGGGGGAAACTAAACTCCGTTATTATATACTGAGGGGATGGTAAATAGTTATAACAAGATGTATTATTCAATACAAGGTTTATTGAGAATAAGTACAGAGGAAGGGTAGCCAGATATGTGACGGATCTTTCGATCGTATGTCACCCGCCCTGATTATCAGAAACTCAGCGCTTAAATATCATTATAATCAGGTCAAGCTTTGTTATTTCCGTAATTATATAAGCCTAATGCTTCAGCGTAGACTTATGTAACATGTCGAAAAGGCATATCACAACACTCCGCTATTGTTTGTCGATCTAGGACAAGCTTTCAAGGGTATTTCAAGGTCAAGTTCTGTTTTTTAAATGAAAACCTATATTTTTCTTTACATTTCCTAAATCTAGACCAAAAACTGAACAACTTTCATGAGAATTATTTTCTTATACGACATCAAATAAAAAAAATATTCAATTAATTAGATCTCAAAAAAAATCCAAATATTTATTATTCTTAACAATTATTCAATTTAATTATCAAATATTTAATTATTAAATAAATAATTTAATGATAATTAATAATTTAATAATTTTCCGACAATGTTCTATGACATTCCAGAGTGTATCGCAAGTCTTCTGGATGAAACATCTGTCTTCAACAAAAAAATGGTCCATTTTTATTATGCTAATACAATATAACTAACTATCTACTGGATTAACACGAGAAATAAACTTTTTTAAGCTCAAAAATTTTAAATTGATCTATTAAGTAGAAAATAATCTCTAAAATCTATGTATAATGAAGTTTTAAGATAATTATAAACACTTATTTTCAATTTAATAATTATTTATTTAATAATTAAATATTTATTAGTAATGAAGCTGTTGAAGTTGAAGCACTAATTAAATATTTGATTTTTTTGAGATCTAATTGATTTAATATTTTTTTATTTGATTTCCTATAAAAAAATAGTTCTAATAAAAGTTGTCCAGTTTTTTTTTTTTGTAGATTAAGTAGACGTATAGAAAAATATAGGTTTCCATTTATAAAACAGAACTTGACTTCAGAAATATCCTTGAAAGCTTGTTCTAGGTCAACAAACAATAGCGTAGTTTAGTTTCCCCCTTGATATAAATAAACTTTTATTTGAAACTTTTTTCATATAATGAACTGTTTTTGTATAAAAAAAAACAAAAAAAAAACGAATGTTGCTGTTGTAAAACATCTTAATGAAAATAAACAAATGTTTTATTGATAGTATCTATTTCACTTAGTTCTTATTTATTACAGACAACTTACCTTAACCCTCCAGATTATAGTCGGACAATTTGTTCAATACCCAGCTTCTCCCCCCCCCCCCCCACATACCTCTAAATTCACCCACACAATTTCTTTCCAGCACCCATTGGCTCCCCCCCCCCTCTCTCTATGCCCTGTACCAAAATATTAACCACTAGATTATAACATCATTACAATGTAAAATTTATATTCAGTCTTTTGTTAAACCTCCTGATGAAGGGTTCATAGCCCAAAATATGTATAGAGATAAATAAAAAATCTCCAAAATATAATTTAAAATTTTTTAATTTTCTTTTCTTTTTGTGAAACACCACTATATCCGTCAAATAATTTCTTTGTTTAACAAACAATATAGAAAATCTTCTTCAATAAAAATTGCTGGATTGTTGTTCCTTTATTTATTATTTTATTTATATTTTTGGTAATAATTAGTACAAAGGCCACGGCCTCCTAAATTATTACCAAAAATATTATAAAATTTAATAAACAAATTGAATTTTTTTTTCTTAACAAAAATTTTTGTTTTTAAATTTAAAATTATTACTTACCTATTGTATATTAATTTGTAGTAACATTTTATGATAAATACATAATTTAAAAATAGAATTTTCCCCACTTCGTAATAAAGCAAAATATCTCTGAATAGAAACGAGATACGATTTTCAAAATATGAAGATCAGTGGCATAACAATAGGGTGGCAGGAGGGGCAAAGATCAGCTGAAACTGTTTGATTGATATAAAAAAGAAAAAAAATATCATTACATTTTTTTTTAATATTGAGCATCTCCAATTATCTCGTGGGCTCAATTAGCCTCAATACAATGTAAAATTTATATTCAGTCTTTTGTTAAACCTCCTGATGAAGGGTTCATAGCCCAAAATATGTATAGAGATAAATAAAAAATCTCCAAAATATATTTTAAAAAAATTTTTAATTTTTTAATTTTATTTCCTTTTTGTGAAACACCACTATAATCCGTCAAATAATTCGTGTTTAATATGTTTCACTCTAAATCAACACCGGTTTCCCTAAACGTTATTGTTTCATTTAAGTTTATAGATATATTTTATTTTATTTTTTCACCTTGAATTCTTTTCCAGACATCACGGCTTAAATCCTCAGGTTGAAGATCCGGGTTATTTCGCAAACCACCGCAGGAATATTCATAGAAATCGGTACACGGTTCAACAGTGTGGTTCATCATGCTCAGTATTCGGCTAGATATATATTTGCATTCTCCCGTTGAACAAGTCTTAAAAGCTAAAAAAAATTATATATTCATTAGACAATATAAAAAAACAAAAACAATTTTATGGAATAAAATGAAAATTTAGTCAGATTTTTAATTTACAAGATGCAAGACTACAAAAAAATAAGATTTAGAAAATGTGTGTGTATGTTTGACACCGCACAGACCAAACCGCTGGACCTAAAGGGCTGAAATTTTAACACTGCATTCATATAATGACACGGATAACCGCTAAGAAGGGGTTTTTTGAAATTCGAACCACAAAGAGGGAAAAGGACCCTAAAATATGTTTTCGGATTTTTTCAAGATCTCTTAAACCAGAAAAGATAACGTTATGGTTTTAGCTTAGAAAGATGAAGTATTAAAATACAAAAAAAAAAATGTGTTTGAGTATTTTGCTCTATTTGCCCTTGAAAGAGAGATATAGTCATTTTGGGGTAAATTTTTGATTTTTTAAAATGATTTTATCTCCGTGGGTTTTTTAAAGTTTAGCCTTCACTTTTGGTACTTAGGTCTATTTTTGAAATATTTCGGGAGGGTTTTTGTCATTTCTTTTCAAAATTTGACCCCTGGACCAAAAAATGAGGGATTTTTGATTTTGGGGTCTTAAACAAAATAAGCTGACGTGTTCCGATGTGGCCATCCACTTGACTTTACCATACAACCTGGCCTCTAAAATTATTTATAATTATGTAGGGGGAGGGTTAGTTTTTGTATTTTTATACTTCTAGGGTCCCACTGATTATGTATACAAAATTTGGTTGAGTTTGGTAAATGGCCAAGATTTTAATTTTTTGACCCTACACCCCCCCCCCCCCACCCATTTTGGGCGGTTAGTTTTTTGCATTTTTAAGACTTCTGGGGGTCCACTGATTATGTATACAAAATTTGGTTGAGTTTACTCAAAAGACCTAGATTTTCAATTTTTAACCCCCCTCCACCACCCCTTAATTTTGGGTCGAAATCTAATCAGCTCTTAATCTCAATGGACCAAAACTACGTGTGAAATTTGGTTTCGATATTCATACTAGTTTTTGAGCTAGTTCGTCCAAAAAAAATTTGTATCTCACAGACTAACTAATTTTGACAATACAGTTATTATCTCGAATTTTTTCGATGTTCACTTATTAGAGCTTTTTTATAGACCGAAATGCCACGGTTTCGCTCAATTTTTTAAATCAAAATAGTTCAAGCTGTTTTTGAGATATTTTGAAAAAAAGAAGAAAAAAATCCACTTTTTCATGCACGATCACAATACTTGACCATACCCTGTATGGTAAAGTAAAATGACTTTGTATCTTCTATGTTTAAGGATATGGTTGGTGGGGTGAAGGAGGGGAGAGGGTTCATGGGCCGAAGCACCTAGGCCCGACGAAGATAGGCTTGGCAGCTAGTTTAAAATTTATAAATCTATAATCAGACCCCGACTCAGCAGTTCTTTAGTTTTTTAATTCTAAATATAAATAAAATAAAAATTAAAATGACTTACTTTCTTCCTCTGTATCCATTTGCTTCAATTCATCATTTCTGAAAATAAAATAAAATACTTTTTATTAAAAACGAACTAACATACCTTTTAAATGTATAATTAAAGTTTTGAGCATCTTTTTTTTGAAAATAGGATAGCGTGTTAGTTCTCAGGTTCGACTCCTGAGGGGATGAATCCCCTCTGATATCGCAATTTAATAATATTTCTACTAAAATATTAGAATTTGTCCGAAAAAGATTGATTGAATTCTGTCTCTTTTAAAGTACCTTTTAAAATAAAATTTGAAATATGGAGACACATGGTTAAATTTTTTATATTCTTTAGATATATATATATAGAAATAAAATTCTGGTCAAAATCTCCGGGGGGTGATATATTTATTATTTGGCCTCCGGCCGACGTTTCGGAGAGCAAATTAAAATAAAATATTTAAAAGTGATATAATCCAGGCAAATTAGGCGAAAAAATGGCATAAACAGGAAATAATTCCCGGTAAAGATTTTATTGCTGGAATACCTTTATTGGTACTCCAATATTACTATCCTAAGATTTTCCCCAAATCTGTGTTGCGGAAATTGTTCTACGCGCCTCAAAATGAGAAAATTTCGGAGTTTTTTCAGTTTTTCTTGAATAACTCTAAAACGGCTTATCAAATCAAAAAGATATCTTTTAAATAAATTAAAACTCTTTAAACTACGCGTAAAATGATAAAAATTTCATATATTTAGGTTTAGTAGAACCGGTACTAGCGCCTGTCAAAAAACAGACCCCCGGGATCACTTTTGAAAATCCATAAAACTTTTTTTCGATTTTCTTCCATTTTGACTATGAAGGAGCACGTTTTCGACAAAGACCACTCTATACATTTTTAAACTAGATTAAATTTGCTACAATTTAAATAAAGTTTCATTCTAATTGGATAACGGTAACATGAGGTTGATGTTTTGAAAAAATGCAATTTTTTGCAAAAAATCGCAGTTTTTCCTTCATAAAATGAAAAGCACTCATCCTAGAAACTTGATTCTTATCTCATTCTCTAGCAAATTTTGTTGACTTGAACGTTTCCTTGGATCACTTTTTTGATAAAACAACTCTTAGATTTATGGGTATCCATAATTTTGAGGATTCTGATCATATCCTGTCCGGAAAATGCTGGATATCTATAAATCTAAGACTTTATCAAAAAAGTGTTCCAAATAAACTTTCAAGTAAATAAAATTTCCTAGGCAATGATATAGGAATCAGGTTTCTAGGATGAGTGGTTTTCATTTTATGAAGGAAAAAATCCAATTTTTTGTAAAAAATTGCATTTTTCAAAACTTCAGCCTCATGTTACGATTATCAATTAAGTTGGTCACTATCAATTTCATATAGTGAATGAATCATTTTCATAAGTTCGTATAGAGTGCATGTGCGAAATTTCGTCTTCCATTAAAGGGTTTAAAGGAGGCTGCTAGGCGGTCAATCTTCTGATCAAAATGATTGATCGTCTAGGTCCCCCTCCCGTCAAATTTTGGCTCCCGAACAAAATAATAGCTATTTTTTATTATAGGCTCATTTTAAGGTGTCGTTGATTTTCCTTGGATTTTTTTTAGTTTGAAAATAATATAATTTTAATTTTTTATGAGCCCCACCACCTTAATTTTGGGTTCTATTTCAACCAATCAGCTTTTAATCTCAATGCACCAAAACTACATATGAAATTTCGTTTTGATATTCACACTAGTTTTTGAACTAGAGCGTGCACAAAAATTTGGTAACGTACTAAAACTGACAATATAGTCAAAAAAAAAAATTAATATCTCGTAAAATATAATTTTTTCGATGTTCTGACATTAGAGCTTTTTTGTAGAGCAAAACGCCCTGGTTTTGTTCAATTTTTTTTTTTAATCAAAATAGTTTCAGCCGTTTTTGAGATATTTCGAAAAAAACAACAACTTTTTTTTCATGCACGTTTTGGTAAAGTAATAAGCTGACGTGTTCTGATGTGGCCATCCACTTGACTTTACCATACAACCTGGTCCCTCACTTATATTTAATAGTTAATAAAATTATTTATAATCATATAGGGGGGGGTTAGTTTTTGCATTTTTAGACTCCTGGGGACCCACTGATTATGTATACAAAATTTGGTTGAGTTTGGTAAATGGCCAAGATTTTCATTTTTTGACCCCCCCCCCTCCCTATTTTGGGTGGTTAGTATTTGCATTTTTAGACTTCTGGTGTCCCACTAATTATGTATACAAAATTTGGTTGAGTTTGCTCAAATGGCCTAGATTTTTAATTTTTAACCCCCTCTCCACCCGCCTTAATTTTGGGTCGATATGCACCAAAATCTAATAAGCTCTTAATCTCAACGGACCAAAACTACGTGTGAAATTTGGTTTCGATATTCACAGTAGTTTTTGAGCTAGCTCGTCCACAAAATCTGGTAACGCGCAGACAGACTAACAGACATTTTTAAAAAACAATTTTTATCTCGAAAAATATAATTTTTTCGATGTTCACTTATTAGGGCTTTTTTGTAGAGAGAAATGCCATGGTTTCGCCCAATTTTTTAAATCAAATTAGTTTCAGCTGTTTTTGAGATATTTCGAAAAAAAAGAAGGAAAATACGACTTTTTTCATGCACGATTACAATACTTGACCATAGCCTGTATGGTAAAGTAAAAAGAATTGAAAGAATCTGATATTTTAAATGGCATATACCCAGGTAACACACAATATCCTCAGAATATTCTAAGAAGATTTAAATGCCCTTAGAATATCCTTAGAATATTCTGAGGATATTGTGGTTACCTGGGTATATGCAATATGAATAATATATTATTATTATTATTATTATTACTATCTAAAACAAAACATAATTAAATAATACTTACTCATTTCGATGTGTTAAGTTAGTCGGTGGTTCTTCGACGTTTTTATTCTCATCTAAAACATTTATTCGATCAGTTCCCGGAGCTTCAGATGTAGTAGTAGTTATAGGCATTTTTGTAGAACTTTCAGCTGTAGTTTCTTCAATGGTTTGATCGTGTATGACATTTTTAACATTTAAGCTTTCGTTATTCGTATTTTTTGACTCAGCGGTTGTTCCTTGAGTAGTAGTGTTGCTTTGAATATCTTCAGGCGGAATTCCTATGCTAGGTTCTTCAACGGTAGGATTTTTATAAGATTTATTATTCTTCATTTGGTCTGTAATGTTTGGAGAAATTGTGGTTGTTGTAGTTGTTGAAATTTTCGGAGTAACAGTTGGAGTTTCTTCGGTTGTTTGATTGTTAACATTTGAGCTTGACACTTGTTTGCTATTCGTTTCTTTTAAATTTGTTGTTGACTCAGTCTTTGTTCCTTCAACACCCTCATCGTGAGGAGTAGTGTTGCTTTGAATAGCTTCAGTTGGACTTTCTCCGCTAGGTTCTTTAACGGTATTATTTGTATCATTAATATTTAGTGGAGAAATTGTGGATGTTGTAGTTGTTGAAATTTTTGGAGTAACAGTTGGAGTTTCTTCGGGTGTTTGATTGTTAACATTTGAGCTTAACACTTTTTCATTATTGCTATCTTTTGGATTTGTTGTTGATTCAATGGTTTTTCCTTCAACATCCTCAACGTGAGAAGTAGAGTTCCTTTGATTATCTTTGTCTTCAGGCGGAATTCCGCTGATAGGTTCTTCAAAGGTAGCATTTTCATTATCCTTAATATTTTTTGGTGAAATTATAGTTGTTGTAGTAGTTGTAGTTGTTGGAATTTTCGTAGAATTTTCAACGCTAATCGGAGCATTAGTAATTCCTTCGTTTCTTCGATCAGATGTTTCATTTTTAACATTCAAGTTTGTTAATTTATCATCAATCTTATCCGTTGGATATGTAGCTGATTCATTGGCTGTTTGTTCACCACCCTTCTCTGGTTCAGACGTCGTTTTATTATCCTGACCTTTAGGAGAACTTCCAGTCTTAGTATTTACAACAGTATCAATTACAAGGTCGTCATCATGCTTATTTTGATCCGTAAAATTTTTTGGAAAAATTGTAGTATATAAAAGTTTTACATAACTTTCATCATCAGTAGTTACTTCGTCTATTGGATCATCCGAGTTTGATTTGTTTTCATCTTTCGTCGATGGTTCATTAGTTGAATTTCCATCATCTACCACACGTTCAAATTTATTTTCATTATCCTTTCCGAACTCTTCAACAGGACTTACAGTTTCGTCCTTATCGTTAGCGTTCCTTTCATCGAGAAAAGGCTCATTTGGGTCTCTAGTATTTATTGAGACACTTGTTGTGACTGTAGTTGAATTAGATTCTCCTGCCGGCTTTGTAGATGGTACGGATGTTGTAATCGGCGATGATGATAATGTAGAATACTTAAAAAAAAATATATTATTATTATAATTCCATCATTACTATTAATTATACGTTGTTCCAATGCAAGCCGACGCTGTGATGGGTAAAAAAATTAAACTGGATTGGAGCAAAATATACTCTATTCACGCAGAAAACGCCCCACCATCTAACACATCGGCTAAACCTGACCTTCGAGAAATATTACGTGAATACGATGATGTCCTCCAGGAAGAGCTGGGAGAAATACCAAACTTCACTTACAGCTTCAAGTTGAAGAAACTAAATACCCAACCTATTTTTCACAAGCCTAGGCAAGTTCTATACGCCTTACAACATAAAGTAGAACAAGAATTGAACCGCCTAGAAAAGCAAGAAATAATCGAAAAGGTTACTCATTCACCAAGGGGTACCCCGATCGTTCCAATAATGAAGAAAAACGGGTCAATTCGTATATGTGCGGCTTACAACTCATACATTAAATAAGCACACTATGGACGATAATTACCCTATTCCGAGGGTAGAAGATTTATTAAATAAGCTAACCGGGGGCAAATATTTCTGCACTTTGGATTTACGCGATGCTTATCTACATATGAAAGTAGACAAAGAGAGTGCATTAATGCAATCAATATCGACACATAAAGGGACATACAAAGTGAATCGTCTAATGATCGGAGTTAAAGTAGCTCCAAGGGCTTGGCAAAGATTCATGGATCAAATTCTACAAAATCTGGAAGGTGTAGTCTGTTTCTTCGATGACATTGCAATTCAAGGACGCAGTCAGGAAGAATTATTGTGCCGTTTACAAGCTACATTGAAGATTCTACGTGCGAAAGGTTTACACTTAAACAAAAATGGTGGAATAAATTGTATGTTTCCTGTATTTGATTCGATAGAGAATCGGAAGCAGGTGATTTTTGTCAAATATTAAGTGAAAATAATATCCGAATTTATATATTTCTAACTTGAGATAATGAAGTTAAATATATTTAAAATTTTCTCATTAATATTTTAAAGAATAATTAACACATTAACGAAAATTGTTTTGATCGCGCTTTTTAAACAAGATATATATCGCGAGACTACTGCTGGTTGAAGCTATTGGAGTCTGCTGAGTCTTAAGTGTGGACCAAGAGAGAATGAAAAAGATATGATCCATTTGGCTATAATCCAGCATCATTTTCGCGTGGAGATTGAATATATAACATCTCAGATTTCAAATTCATTTGGTGGTCCATATCAATGTTTGATATGAAAAGTATCATGCGGACTAAACGCGAAAATGATGCTGGATTATAGCCAAATGGATCACATTTTTTTCATTCTCTCCTGGTCCAGAGTTAAGACTCAGACTCCAATAGCCTCAACCAGCAATAGTCTCGCGATATATATCTTGTTTAAAAAGCGAGATCAAAACAATTCTCGTTAATGTGTTAATTATTCTTTAATATATTAATGAGAAAATTATAAATAAATTGTATTAAAATGAAAGGTGTGAGGTAGTTGGATGGTCCTTTTACCACGCTATTAAGAATATTGAAAAACCTTTAAAATTAATAGGGAGGCATCCATCTCTATAGTAAAGACATATGCTATCCTTAAAGCGAATGAATATAGTAGGGTCCTCTCAAGAAAAGC
The DNA here is from genome assembly GCA_024734495.1 of Forficula auricularia. Taxonomy (NCBI): domain Eukaryota; kingdom Metazoa; phylum Arthropoda; class Insecta; order Dermaptera; family Forficulidae; genus Forficula; species Forficula auricularia. The sequence goes on from JALMQS010000912.1 coordinate 84,312, forward strand.
TGGCTAAAAGTTTCAGAGAAAATATACTCTTAAATCTGTCTATAATGAAGTTTTAAGATAATTATAAACACTTATTTTCTTATATTAAATTGAAAGTTTTTGCCGAGAGTAGCAGAATTTTTATATATTGAAGGAGACAATAAAAGAGTGTGTTTTCTGCTGGAATTATAAATTTTATTTATTTATAACGAGACTATAGTTTCGAGGGCTTTGCCCTCTTCATCAGTCTATTACAATGTATTCACAGGAATTAATTTATGAATTAATTCAGCAGAAGACACACTCTTTTATTGTCTCCTTCAACACTTATTTTCATTGTTGTGCCTTTTCAATTTAATAATTATATATATTTAATCATTATTATTTAATAATTAAGTTGAATAATTGTTAAGAATAATTATTAGGATTTTTTTGAGATCTAATTGATTTAATATTCTGTTTATTTGATGTCGTATAAAAAAATAATTCTATTGAAAGTAGTTTAGTTTTTTTTTTAATGGAGATTAAAACGGATAGGTAGAGAAAAATATAGGTTTCCATTTAAAAAAAACAGAATTTGACCTTGAAATACCCTTGAAAGCTTGTTCTAGGTCGACAAATAATAGCGTAGTTTTATTCCCCCTTTGATATAAAACAACTTTTACTTCTGAGTGGCCACTGATTGTGTATAGAATTTGATTTAGTTTGGTCCAAAGGCCTAGATTTTCGATTTTTGACCTCCCCACAATTTTTGGGGGTTATAGTTTTTGCATTTTAGTCTTCTGGGAGCCCACTGATTATTATTTATACAAAATTTGGATGTGTTTTCTCAAATGGCCTATAGATTTTTAATTTTTAACCCCCCCCCCCCTTTTTTGGGGTCGATATGCACCAAAATACCCAAACTAAGTGTGAAATTTGGTTTCGATATTCGCACTAGTTTTTGAGCTAGCTCGTCGACAAAAATTTGGTAACGCACAAACTACAGACTAACATACATTTTGACAAAACAATTATTATCTCGAAAAATATAATTTTTTCGATGTTCACTTATTTGGGGTTTTTTGTAGAGTGAAATGCTATGGTTTCGCTCAATTTTTTTTAATCAAAATAGTTTCAGCCGTTTTTGAGATATTTCGAAAAAAAGAAGGAAAAAAATCACGATTACAATACTTGTAATCTGTATGGTAAAGTAAAAAAAAAATTCAACACTTTTACACGTATTGTAGAATAATGTATTTTTTACCTTGTTTGAATCATTTAATTGAAGAGAATTCGGACCCTTTTTGTCACTGGCTCTTGGAATTGTAGATGTAGCTAATAGAATGATCATACATATTATAAAAAAAATGAGCATTGCACAGATACATGATCGAAAAGATGTATCTTGGGGTGCTTCAGCCCCTTTTTTGTTTACGTCATACGTTCCCTGAGGCATGTTCGCAGAGTACTAATTGAGAAGAGTTGTATAACTACGCTGGAGACTATTTTTTCAGTGATATCGTAATAGGAAGCGGGATAAAACCGCAACTGATAAAAGCACCTCGAAGAAATTTTATACGATATATATTTGGTTATATAGAATTATTATATATTGCAAATAATTTATATATTAAAATATTTATTTGAATTAAAGTTTATAATTTCGACTCAAAAATTCAGATGTCCTTTCTGTTGCTTTCACATTTATATTCTATAATCTATAGAATATAATGGGAGAGTATTGCGATGACCAGTCTGGGTCCTGACTCTTTGAGAGCTCCTATCTCAGAGACGAAAAAAGTTAATTTCATTTTGTAACTTCTAGGTGGAAGGAATCGTTGTCCTTCATAGTTGAAACCGGATTTGGGACATAAAACTGGAAACTGTGGTCCCCAGAGGCCAAAAAGGGGTCCAAAATCCATTGGTCAGTGCATATGTAGGTATTTACGTATGTATCCCCCTGCGTTTCGCAACCATAAGTCTCAAAGCTATACGAAATTCGAAACTTAAGCTCGATATAGGCTAGAAGGAGTTCAGAAAGCTTTTAGCAAAATTAATTATTATAGTTGCAACTCCAGTCTGGTCGGGAATATCGCGGAGAGGTTCGTAGTCGCCGCCGGTGCTGTCACCGTTTTGGCGGCGACAATATCGTGGAAGGGGGTGTGGTGTCCCCGGTCCTTCAGGGACCTGCGCGCCCTGGGTGTCCCCAAAACTAGATTAAACAAAATGACACACAGGGCGATGCTGAGGTTCCCTTTTTAACTTTTCCAGTTTTATGAGGCGGACTTTCAGGACGGGGCCCGGCCTTAATTGAATACAAATATAACTTTAGATTTATGTGCATTGCTGGGCTGGCCATCTTCGACAAATGACCTTACTGCAGTGGCCAGTCCATTTTAAACTAATTTTAATGATTTCTTAGCATTTAATGTTAAATTTTATTTATAGATATTTTTTTGTTTTGTTATTTTGATTGTAATATTTCTTTATTTCTTTTTTGATAGCTTTGCACAGTTGTGAGGCGCTTTTGCGCTCCCAACACTCTGCCCTCGGTTCTAGATTTGTGTCATAGTCGACCGTATATGTACTTATGTATATGTTTGGCACCGACTTCAAAAAGTAATTTCATGTAACAATTTCATCGTTTAGTTGAAACTAAATTAGATAATTATTTTATACCTTTTAGTGCATTTTATTTTATTTTTGAGTTATTATTTTATTTGTAGCATTTAGTTTTTTTGAAGTCGGTTTTTTTTTTTATTTGAAAAATAGATGGAATATTTTCAAAAAAATTTTAAATTCTCAGCAGAAACGTCCTATATAGCCTAATGACTTGACAATATGGGTCTTGTAGTGAAAATTATTTTTAGTCTACATCTAGATTTTACAAGATTTGAATCTATAAGATTCTTAAATGCATTTTGAAATATAAAAAAAAACCCATCATCATTTTTTTTGATAATAATTTTAATCTTAAACCGCATTAAAGGAAGTGCAACTTATAACGTATCCGTTAAAAAATAAGAAGATTATGTAAAATTACTTTAGGATTATGTAAGTCTAAAGACAAATATGATTAAGGAAATATAAGAAATTTCCAGGAAAAAAAATATTAAATAAAATACCGTCAATCAAAGGGTCAAAAGATTAAAAAATTTGCAATATGCAAATGCTGTATTGGGGCAATGTGCTCTACTATAGCCCTAAATTATTTTGTTGTTGAACCTTGCTAAAGAGTATTAAATTAAACGAGCAATTCTTGTACATATACCGGGTGAGTTTTTTTATCTTATAATTCAAAAAAATTATATGAAAAAAAGTTTCAAATAAAAGTTTATTTATATCGAGGAGGAAACTAAACTATGCTATTGTTCGTCGACCTAGAACAAGCTTTCAAGGGTATTTCAAGTTCTGTTTTTTACTATAAATGGAAACCTAAAGTTTCTGTACATATTCTGAATCTACAAAATAAAAATGAACAACTTTTATAAGAACTATTTTTAACACGCTTTTATTAGTTTCACCTGTATGTTTGTAAGTATGTAACTGACTCGTTTGGGCTCGATTTTTTTCTGTTAAATTCCACAAGGATTTTTTGTTTACCTAATCAATTTAAATGAAATTATATAAAAATAAAAGCATTGATTGAGGATTGGGAGAATAATGGAATTGGAATAATTATCGGAAAAGAGGTTTTTTATTTAATTAGTTTTTCCTCTTATTAAAAACAAGGACTAAAAAGATGATCAAGGACAGTCGATGGTGGAGAAGTAATCTCCGGAGTCGAAGCTCAAATACAATGTATACATTAATTCATGTAAAATAATTGGTTTAATAAAAAAATAAATAAATAAAAACATTTCATTCTGTTAAATTCCGTAAACTTTTCAATATAAAAATAATTAAGACTAAAAAGAAAAAAATAAATTATATTAAGTGGATATTGATGAGGCAGTCCAAAAAAGAAGAAGATAATTTACACTATCTTTTTATTCATAAAACCGACGTTTCGGAGGCTATTCCCTCCTTCAGGGTTTTGAAAAGTCAGTGAAGGAAATCCAATGCTGACTTCACTGACTTTTTAAAACCCTGAAGAAGGAGGGAATAGCCTCCGAAACGTCGGTTTTATGAATAAAAAGATAGTGTAAATTATCTTCTTCTTTTTTTGGACTGCCTCATCAATATCCACTTAATTCACTTATCAGTCCGTCTCCAAAAATTACTCCAATCTTAAATAAATTATAATTTTATAAAACTAAAAAACACAATACTATAAAGTCAAAAATCGTGGGGCGCAGAAGCATGTTAGTTTTAATTAATTTCGACAAAGTGACCCACGCTTTTTGACTTTATGTTTATTAGGTTATTACATTATTTTGTACTTTTTAGAGAATTACTGACAAAAGCGTGTTTTTTAGTTTTTCAAAATTATAATTTATTTTATATGATATCAAATAAAAAAATATTAAATCAATTAGGAAAGTATATCTCAAAAAAATCTTAATAATTATTTTTAACAATTATTCAACTTAATTATCAAAGAATAATGATCAAATATTTAATTATTAAATAAATAATTTAATAATAATTAATAATTTAATAATTTTGCGACACTGTTCTGAGACATTCCAGAGTGTAAGGCAATTCTTCTGGATGAATTCCAGTTCCAATTTCGTCATTTTGGCCTGATTCTCAGTTTCTTCGTAGAATTTATATTTATTTTTTTTAACATATTTACAAGACGATAAAATGAAGCTTGGGAGGGTGTATTCCTATTAGAAAAACGCTCGGCATTCATTTCTATGACACACTTCCTCCACATTCATCATTAATTAAGACCATTTCAATTCTGTCTTCAACAAAAAATGCTCCATTTTTATTATAGTAATACATACAATATAACTATCTACTGGATTGACACGAGAAATGAACTTTTTTAAAATCAAGAAATTTAAATAGTTCTATTAAGTAGAAAATAATCTCTAAAATCTGTGTACCTAGGTTTTAATATCATTAAAACTTCTTATTTTCATTGTTGTGACTTTTCTATTTAATAATTAATTATTTAATCACTTTTTATTTGATAATTAAGTTGAATAATTGTTAAAAATAATTATTAAGATTTTTTTTGAGAATCAATCTATCTGAATGATGTAAATTTGGAATATGTGGATTCATTTAAATACCTCGGATTAGTGGTTGACTCGAAGTTGAACTTTAAAGTCATCATAGTGAGCTCTTGAAGAATGTAAACAGAAAAGTGCAATACTTTGGTAGAGCTAGTAATAATTTGAATATGAACACTAGAATTAAGGTGTATAGAACTATAATTAGTCCTAGTTTCTCTTACTGTCCTACAATATTATATTTTGGCACTCAGGAGAATATTCATAAGCTGCAACTCTTACAAAATAGATGCATGAGATTTATATTAAAATGTGACAGATATACATCAATAAGTAGTATGTTTAGGACTTATGAATGTGAAGCAATTCTTATTTTTACAGACAATGTGTTTTCTATATATGGTACATTATTTCATAGGCAGCTGCCAGCCTATCTGAATTTCACATTGGTCAGCGAGATCCATGACCATGAGACGTGAATTAGAGACGATATATTTATTGAGAGGGCGAGGAAACAGGGGACAAAAAAATTCATTATATTTTAGAGGACTTGAGGAATTTATTAGGTTGTTTCAAAGAAAGGTTTTGTCCGTTTTAATGTCATGTGTTTTTGTAGCGCCATATCTCAATAAATATTTATTACTTTGTCGAGGAATATACTGATTGATAGAGAATTTTGTACTCTATACATTGATGCTGTTCATTATTTTCCAAATTTTAATTTTTTGCCTCTTTTCTAGTTATTACTATATGATGTCGTTAGGCGATTTTCGGACAATTTTTCTCTACAAATTCAAATTGAACCAAAACGCTGCCGAAACAGCCCGAAAAATTAACCAGGCATTTGGCAATGATAGTGTTAATGAACGCACTGTTCGACGTTGGTTTGCGAAATTTCGTTCCGGAGATTTTAGCCTCGAAGATGAGCCCTGAAGTGGTCGACCTAGAGTAATCCAGGACGAGGATTTGAGGACCCTGGTGGAGACTGACCCATCACAAACGGTGCGTGGGATGGCGGAAGAACTGGGCGTCAGCTCCCATGCGGTTTTTGATGGTTTAAAACGTATTGGAAAGGTCAAAAAGCTCGAAAAGTGGGTGCCCCACGATTTGAACGATCGACAGAAATTGTCACGTTTCGAGGTCTGTTCTTCTTTGCTTTTGCGCAACCAAAACGATCCTTTTTTGGATCGGATCGTCACGTGTGATGAAAAGTGGATCCTCTACGACAACAGGAGACGTTCAGGACAGTGGTTGGACACCGATGAGCCACCCAGGCACTTCCCAAAGGCGAAAACCCACCAAAAAAAGACCATGGTTACTGTATGGTGGTCAGCGGCTGGTGTGATTCACTATAACTTTCTGCAACCGGGCCAAACCATCACAGCAGAGTCCTATTGTGAGGAAATCGACGAAATGTACCGAAAATTGCGTCAGCAGCAGCCGGCACTGGTCAACAGAAGAGGTCCGATCCTGCTCCACGACAACGCCCGTCCGCACGTTTCACAAATCACCGTCCGAAAATTAAACGAATTGAGCGTCGAAGTTCTGCCTCACCCACCATACTCCCCAGACCTCTCGCCAACCGACTACCATCTTTTCAAGCACTTCGATAACTTTCTCACCGGTAGAACCTTCGCCAATCAGGACCAGGCAAAAACGGCCTTCGTCGACTTCATCGAATCCCGAGCACCCAATTTTTATGCCGACGGAATTAATAGACTTGTGTTACGTTGGCAAAAGTGCACTGATTCAAATGGCGCTTATTTCGATTAAATTGAATAAAAATTCACTGAGATATTACAGTTTAAAGTAGACTCATTAAAACGGACAAAACTTTTGAAACAACCTAATATATATTTGACATTTCGAAATTAACAAAATTTATATTTGTTAGTTATGCGCCTGGTGGCTGCCATGCGAACCAATCTTAAGCCTATGCCAGAGTAGAAGTAGTATTGTTGTACTGTGACTATGCTTAGGGCCGGTTGTATGTCGCAAAGTAAATGCTCTTTACAACTAACAAAGGGTAGATGGTTAAATGGAGGGACTGGAATAGCCAATCAGATTAGTTGTAAAAAGCATTTACTTTGCGACATACAACCGGCCCTTAAAGTAGTTGTTTTACCAAATGGGTTTTCTTAGGATTTTTTTGAAATTTAGAAAGATTATTATTTAAATAGTTCTGCATCGATTGGTGGCAAAACGAAATTTATGAACAATATATACTTAGATTCCAAAGACAGAGTTTTCCAGAATCTTATACATTGCGCTATACGGAATACCGTAAAGTTTACATACATATTTAATTATAATTAAGAAACTCTTCTTACCATTGTTATAAAAAACTAAACCAACATTAAACAACAACTAATACATTTTTTAAGAAAATTTTAAATCATAGTTAAAACACAGTTTCTGAGATAATAATGAATAAATAATGAAAAATTTACACTAAAAACAAGCTGGCAACAAAGCATTTATTTAACCTAAAAAGTTAAGTACTTTTTTGGAAGTTTTTTTCGCTTCAGCCATTGTTGCAACAACTTTCAATAGCTTATTAAGAACTTTTTGTTTTACAAATCTTCCTTTATAATGTACTTTATCTGAAATTTCTATGATAAAATATATACAAGCTCGGACAGTGTTGCCAGATTTGTCAAACGAGCAGGGGATTGGCTAGAAGTGGTACAGAAACAGCAAAAAGTTTTGGGCTTATGAATTATGAATCCTTATTGTCTGTTCCATATACTCTAGCATTAACTTTTTACTAGTATTGTCGGGAAACAACTACCTTAAGTTCCTGATCGCTACCCAAAGCAGTGTTTAAAATTTAAGAGATTATTCTTCGGATCAACTCTTAAACGGACATTGAAATACACCTAAAAATACTAAACCAAAGATTAAGTCTGATCTCAAGAATAAACGGACATTGAAATACCGGGCCTAAGTGCTCCCGATGGAGGATTAAAAAAAATAAATTGTTTAATAAAATATTTATTGTATTAATATTATTATATGTTTTTATAATTTTTTTTTTTTCATTTTTTAAATATAAAGTTAAAAATAAAATTATTTAATATTAATAAACTTGAATAGTTAAGTTTTACTTAAAACTAGATTAATATTTTTTTTTTAATTCCAAAAACCCAGTTATTAATTTCTTAAATACATATTAAAATTAAAGCCAAAAAGACTAGGAGCAATAAACAATATTATTAATTCATCAATAAAATAAAAACAATAAATGAAATAAGTAAATAAATATTTTTTCATAACACATGTTCTAAAATAATAATAATAATAACAATTGCAGTGTCTTAATTTATCAATCACAGATAAAGTAGTATTTACTTAAATGTTACTTAATACTAAGAGAAATAATAATAATAATGATAATATATTAACTTTGCAAATGCTTACTTGGTTTAGAATCCTTTAAATAAATAAGTTGAGATAGGAAAGTTTAATTATTAACTAAATTCTTCTTCTTTTAAGTGTCATATCAGGTATCCCTGACGTTTCGGCTCCTCTCCACATATATCTGTGCTGAGTGTGTTTAGCTGTTTTTACACAGATATACGGGACCTATTTTTTAACGCCGATTCCGAACGGCTAGTTTGGAGAGGTTACTAGGCAATTATACTCTTGGTAGGTTGCCATTGCTTTCCAAAAGGAGGCGACTGCAAATATCTGATCTGCCGAGACTCAAGTCTCGAACCAGCATACTTCGAGTCAGCGACCCGACACTCTAACCACTGACCCACAGTCGCCTCTATTAAATAATTAGTTTTGTTTATTTATATTCACGCGATTTATAATTAAAAAAGTCAACAATATCAATATAAGTTTTGTTTATTTATATTGTTGACTTTGTTAATTATAAATCGCGTGAATGTTTTATTATGTATTTGGAGTTCTGTTAAATAAAGCCTAAGATATATTCTGAGGTGTAATCTTGTTCAATTTATTTAACACAATTCGAAATACATAATAAAAACATTCACTACATTTATAATTAACAAAGTCAACAATATAAATAAAGAAAATTAGGTAATTAGTTTACAATTAAACTTTCCTATCTCATAAGTATTATCATTTTTTGAACGATATAAGTCAGGAAAAATTTTTGGACCAAAAATACCAAAAATTACAGTCTATGAAAGTTTAAAAAAGAATCAGATTTTATTAAGGGAAGTAATAGCTTACTTAAGATCATTTAGTAAAACTAGATATAATCTTATTGAGCTGTTTATATTAGATTGGAGCGAGCGAGGGTCCACTCCACATTACATAAAAATAATTATTCCTAAGACCAATTTATATTTGAGTCCATTTAAAACTAAATATATTCTATTAATTTATAGAATAACCATATATCTATAGTATTTCTTAAATAAAAACAAAATGGTTTTATTATAAATTAGGTACACGTTATTTTGTATATGTAATATGAAAATAATTTTATAGAGTAAAAAGTGCAAGTAACATTTTTTTTTTGAGTTATAAATTCTAAATTTTCGAGTGAAAAAAAAAAATATAGTTAAAAAGGAAATGCTTCATAGTTGTCATAGAGAACCAAACCATTATCACTTTACTAGCTAGAGTACAATGAAATTTAGAAACCAATCTTTTAGAAAACGTTTTTACGAGCTATTAGAATATGTAGTAATTTGTCGAGAATAAAGTATCAAATTTTAATGTTTGTAAAAACTCAATTAATCTACAGCCCAGTGACGTATCGTGAGCTTTTGATGCCCGGGGAGGTCCCTGAATCCCCCCCCTCCCCTCCACCCCTTCTAAAAATTTGGAACCAGAGAATCGCTGGTTTAAATAAAATAATTTAAAAAAAAAAAAAAAAAAAAAAAATACAAAACTTTTAAAGAATAATCTTCAAACCGTTTATTTTAAATTCAAACTTTCCTTCCTTTATCAATGGAATTTTGAAATTGAATAATTAAAAAAAAAAGTTGCTTTTTCTAAGGTTTAGAAAGTGAGATAGGAAAGTTTAATTATTAACTAATTAATTTTGTTTATTTATATTGTTGACTTTGTCAATTATAAATCGTGTGAATGTTTTTATTATGTATTTGGAATTCTGTTAATTAAATTACACCTTCGAATATAGGCTTTATTTAACAGAATTCAAATAAAGGGACAATAAAAGAGTTTGTCTTCTGCTGGAATAATAATTTTTTTAATTTATTTAAAACTAGACTATAACATCGAGGACCTTGTCCTCTTCATCAGTCTATTACTATTGAGTGTTGTTGATTAGTGTGTTGACGGTAGATTTCAATTAAATCAATTGTAATAGACTGATAAAGGGGGCAAAGCCCTCGAAACTAGAGTCTAGGTTTAAATAAATTAAAAAATTTATTATTCCAGCAGAAGAGACACTCTTTTATTATCTTCTTTAATTTATAAAAATTCTGCTAGTCTCGGCAAAAAGAAACTTTCAATAGAAATTCAAATACATAATAAAAAACATTCACACGATTTACAATTAACAAAGTCAACAATATAAATAAACAAAATTAATTAGTTAATAATAATTAAACTTTCCTATCTCACTTTCTAAACCCTAGAAAAAGCAACTTTTTATTTTTATTTTTTTAATTTAAAAATTCCATTGATAAAGGGAGAAATTCTCCGGAAACGTTACGATTTGAAGATTTTGTTGTTTTTTTTTTTTTTAATTCTAAAACAATCAATAAACAATTTTTTCTTTTAAAATAATTTAGCAACTCTTAAAGTCTAATTAGCGATAAGAAGAAAAACAAGGTGTTTATTATTTTCTCCAACATTTCTAGAACTAAAAGCTTTTTAAAATTGTTAACTCTCGGAATAGAGTTAATTTTACTCTCCTTTTTTTTATAAGAAACGTGTTTAAAAATTTTAAAATACCAAAAATTACAACCGCCCAAGTAACGCCACTGTTACAACCAAACATATAAAAATATATATTGATAATTAAATTCTTTATTATGAAATGTTTTCAGTATAAAAGGGGTAAAATTGATGTTTCGAATAAAAGACTATGATATATTTAAAATTTCATATCATCAAATCAATATATCGCTAAATCTAATTAATCAATTCCTCAAAATATAGAATAATATATATTATATACATTTGGTATTTTTAGGAATACCTACTTAACAAAATTTAACAAATGAACACGCCTCTCGCCAATGGAATAACAAAAAGATTAGGTAATATCAATAGAATAAAATTAAAAAGGTTTTTTGCCCAGAGGCAGAGATAGAATAAATTAATGGGACTCTTGTTTGATATAAAATGTAAATTGTATATACCGGGTGAGTTTTTTATCTTGAGACAGTCTTATAACTCAAAAATATTGCATTATATTGAAAAAAGTTTCAAATAAAAGTTTATTCATATCAAGGGGGAAACCAAACCACGCTATTGTTTGTCGAACCAGAACAGGCTTTCAAGGGTATTTTGACATCAAGTTCTGTTTTTTAAATGGAAACCTATATTTTTCTTTACATAGCCCAAATTTACAAAAAAAACAACTGAACAACTTTCATAAGATCTTTTTTTACTTTATTTTATACGACATCAAAAAAAAAAAATATTAAATCAATTAGATCTCAAAAAAAAAAATCCAAATAATAATTATTCTTAACAATCATTCAACCCAATTATGAAATAATAATGATCAAATATTTAATTATTAAATAAATAATTTAATAATAATTAATAATGACACTGTTCTGTGACATTCCAGAGTGTATCGCAAGTCTTCTGGAAGTAATATCTTTCTTCAACAAAAAAACTCCATTTTTATTATGGTAATACAATATAACTATCTACTGAATAAACACGAGAAATAAACTTTTTTAAGCTAAAGAATTTTAAATAGATCTATTAGGTAGAAAATAATCTCTTAAATATGTGTATAATGAAGTTTTCATATCATTATAAACACTTATTTTCATTGTGACTTTTCGATTTAATGATTATTTATTTAATAATTAATTATTTAATGATTATTATTTGATATTTAAGTTAAATAGTTGTTAAAAATAAGTATTAAGATTTTTTTGAGATCTAATTGATTCATGTATTTTGCTTATTTGATGTCGTATAAAAAAATAGTTCTTATGAAAGTTGTTCAGTTTTTTTTTTTTGTAAATTTAGGCTATGTAAAGAAAAATATAGGTTTCCATTTGAAAAACAGAACTTGGCCTTGAAATACCCTTGAAAACCTGTTCTAGGTCGACAAACAATAGCGTGGTTTAGTTTCCCTCTTAATATAAATAAATTTTTATTTGAAACTTGTTTTCATATAAAGCACTGTTTTTGAGTTAAAAGACTGTCTCAAGATAAAAAACTCACCCGGTATAATAATATTTGTTTTATTTATTTAAACACATAGATATTTAACGGAATTCAGTGAATTATTTCATTTATTTATTAGGCTAGGTCACTTGCTGGTGTTCCTTACTCTTTTTTATTAACGAAGTAAAAAGAACAGTCCTTCGATAGCATTTTCTCAACTTAATAAAAATAGGGGGTTTTTCTTTTGCATTAACAGCGGAAGATCAGCTTCGGTGGCCCAGTCCAGGGGTGTTCCCAACCGGGGGTATCTACGCCTGGCTTTTAATATAAAATGACGAATTTTATTTGTGATTTTGGTCAAAATTATACCCAAACTTTCGGTTTTTTTGAAAAAAAAACTTTTTGGAAAAACAATTCATAGGGTATTATTTTATAATTTATATCGATTTACCCAGAGACGGATCTATGTAAGGGCCAATAGAGCTTGAGCCCAGGGACCCAAGGTATTAAATGGGCCCCTAAAGTAAACAAAATGATTTGTAAAGGGTATATGTTTGTAAATTATTTTATGATGATATATATGTTGCAATATAAATATCTCTAAATCATTAAAGATTATACTACATTTTGGGGCCCTTTCCCCCTTTAGGGTTCGAATTTCAAAAAAATCTCTTCTTAGCACATACATAAATCGTTGAAAGAATATACACTCCAAATTTCATCTCTCTAGGTCAAGCGGTTTAGGCTGTGCGTTGATAAATGAATGAATGATGAAACATCACCTTCTCTTTTTATATACATATATTAAAGATTTTGATTGTTACGGCTTACATTTTTATTTATCTATTTAAGTGTGAAATGCAATACATATTATATAATATGTTGAATGTTAATAATCAGTAGATTGAGGTGTTGGTGCAAGGTGAATAGTATCCTTAACTCATAGTAAATCCATATTAAATAAAATATCTATTTACTCTTATCTTTATGTTGAATGTTTCTAAATTTTAAAGTCAAAACTAACAAGAAATTAATATTTTGATTTCCCCCCCTTACCTATAATTTTATTGTAACGCGGTAATGTGGACATCTACTGAAATTGTATTGCTAATGTGTACCTGTTTATTGGGGAAAATCACACAGCAACCACAAGAGTTAACCAGGAATTAAAACATCTTTACACATAAGAATATGTTTGTTTACTTATTTATTCTCCTTTAACTAAGGTCCAAACGAGTGCCAATAAATACTCGTATTAGGGGGTGGTTTTATATGTAATATTCGAACTGTCAGATGATTTTCGCCAATATTAGAAAATGCTGTTAAATGTTCATGTGTCTAATATTTATGTTTGTCAAGGCTTTCGAAACTATAATAAATAAAACATTGATATCTCTAGGTATACTTTATATCAAACAGAAGACACTCTTTTATTTATTTCTTATCAAACATAGTGATAAAATTTGATTTGGATTGGTTTTTTGTTTATATTATAGCTTCCGTCAAATTTCAAAAAATAAAAAATAATCAAAAATATTTTAAGTCAGGATGTTGAGGCTTCTAATTTTAGATGAAGATTAAATTATTAGCCCAGCCAAATTACGACTTTTGCTGGCCAATGAATATGCACAAAATGATTAAAATAATTTTAATCGACGTTGAGCATCCCAAATAAGAGTTATATGAATTTGCGAAGGTTTCTGGCTGGTGATAAATTTTTGAGGGCCTTAAAAACCACGCTTTTAACTCGAAATCCATCCGTCCTATTTTAATTAATTTTGTTTATTGGGCCTCCGAGGAGCGGGCCGCCTCTTACAAAGATAATAGTTCATTACACAAACTTCACACTTTCAGCTTCAGAACAAATTAATTCAGTGGGGTTATTTTTTTTAATACTTTGGTGTTCTCTGCCGAAAAATTTGAGTACATGCCTGGCTTGTGCTTTAATGGCTAAGAGCTCAAAAAATGAATGCTTTATTTTTCATATAGGCATGTAATTGAAAAATAAAATATAAGGAATACTAATTTTCACGCACATACACAAAATCACCCGAGGGATTTGTTATATTTAACAAATCATATTAATATTATTTATAAAAACATTTTCGTTATTCATTATTATTGTTCAGTTCCATAATAATCAGTATTAGATGTAACAAATCAGAGAGAAAAAAGGAAACAATTAAACACCGTGTTAAATCATACGACCAATCGCAACGTTTCGCAAATTTATTGTCGCTTCATCAGGCTCTATACAAAAAATAAATCCAAATAAATCACTCACAATCATTAAAATCAACCCAGAGATTATATAGTGCCTGGAGCACCGAGCGATGCTCGGTAACTTTTTGCCTCTAAATAGCTCAAGTTTCAAATTTCAAGGGTCTGGGACTAATCGAACGATTAAAATATTTATTTTGCGACATGACTAATTTACAGCCCCTTCCTTTATTTGAATCAGATTAAAATTTATACACGACTAATAACTCATGAGACTTGATAAGTTCACCAATTTTTAGCGAAATCGTTCCAAAAGTTTCAGAATGAAAGTCCAGGCACGTTATAAATTTACATGAAGCTAAAAATTTTTTTATTTTTGACAAGGCTTGGTTCGATCACATATGTGTACCGCATTTTGTGTATAACTCTTAATTGACTGAAGATGGCCAAATAAAATTCAGGCCGAAACGTCTTATTAAAGGTGTTTTATTGAACCCAGTGATTCCATCTCCTCCTCCTTCATCTAGTACAGTTTCATCACAGCCACGAACTCTAACAATATTCGTAAATATATTATATCTGGGTTGATTTTAATGATTGTGAGTGAATCATTTGTATTTATTTTTGTATAGAGCCTGATGAAGCGACAATAAATTGGCGAAACGTTGCGATTGGTTGTATGATTTAACACGGTGTTTAATTTAATTGTTTCCTTTGAATTGTTACATCTAATTTTAGTTAATATTAACAGAACAGGAAAGTAAAATTCGAAATGTAAAATAAAATTAATTTAATTGTTTACTTACAATTAATAACATATTCATCCCGTTTTTAATTCACAAAGCAAATAAGACTTTCGATCTATTATATTATTTGCTCTATGTGGTGGAATAGATTTAAAGATGATCCTTATTTGATAGATTATTTTAATAAAGCCATTGGTAATTTTTAAAATAAAATTTATTTCAAAATAAGTCCAAATGTTTGCTTGGAGAAAATGTTAATTCATTTTAGAGATTTATGCTTTCTTTGTTAGTTATTTTGTTTAAGAGGCGCCACCGGCGTTGCGATTGTTAATCGATTTCAAATTCAAATTTGAATCTTATTATCAAAGATACATATCTACTATATAGTGTGCGCATGGGCGTCTACAGGAATTTTCCAGGGGGTACAGTAAAACCTCAATATATGAGGCGTTCAGAGCTAAACGGGATCATGTCCATAAATGATAATTTCGAGATAATCAAGGTTGAAGTTTATTAACTCTAGATGAATCCTGAACTAATATAGAGCAGTGGTTCTTAACCTTTTATTAGTCGAGGCCCACTTAAAATCCGAAAGTATATTCGCGGCCCCCTTAAAATCCTAAAATATTTTCGCGGCCAGCCCCCTCCCCCCCCCATTAGGTAACATACTCGTAATTATTCGTACAAAAAAAAACTCTCAAAAGGAACAATAATTCATAAATAAATCAAAAAGCAGAACTTAGACTGGTCGTTAAAAATTAAATTTTTTCCGACGCCCCCTAAAAAGCTTCCTTTTGATGAAAAAACGCGAAGTAATTTTTTTTTGTCTTATTAAAACCAACATGTGTCGCAAAATGGTCTAAGTTAATTTTTTCATGTCATGTTTTTTTGGAAATTTCTCATTAAATAAGCAATAATAATACTTTTTTGATAATTGGATATTATTAACAATGTTACATTATTATTATTTTCATCAATAAATTTGAACTAATTTCACAAGTAAATTTCCTATTGGTAAGTTAGCTAGCAGGTTAACGTACAATCATTTTTTATATATATTTATTAAATTACCGACGCTTTCATATGTCTATAGTTTCTATAAAAAATATGTCGCGTTTCTTTTAGTTGTACTGTACAAATCATATGGTATGTATCACTTATAAAAACTAGTAACATATTTTTTTTTTATTTGTAAAGATATAAAAACTTAAAAAATTCTAATATTTTCGCGGCCCCCCTGAAGAATCGTTGATATAGAGGATAATTTTTTTTTATTGTTGTTATATGAAAACTAGCTTAAATATGGGTCATATTTTAAAAATTCAAAAACAATAATTAAGATAGCAATTTAATTTTAAATAATAATTTACTGGACTTGATCCACTTTGGATCTGAAATGTTTATTACCTAATGTAGATCAAATGAATACGACACAGTGAAAATGGAAACATTTTATTACTTTTTAACATCTGTATCATTAGATAAAGTGTAATATTTAAATCCAAATGAAGATATACTTCCTTTCCGGATTTTATTTTTCTACTATACGCTGGAAAAGATATGATTTGTGCTACTATATCGAGATTGTGGACTTAGCGGGGAAATTTTATGTGAGTTTTTCAGGTCCAAAACTACTGCCATTTGTTAAAAAATAGACATAACAGGGACTAAGCTCACCATGTTTCTCAAAATATACACCATTAACAAGTATTAATATGGAAAAAACAAAATTGGCAAAACACAGTGCTGCCTAATTTCTAGGCGCGCAGATAGGAACCTTCCGGACATTTCCTTTGATTCGAGCTCATTGAAATTCCGTAATAAAATATCAATGTTAGGTGTCACCTTAGGTTCTGACCTCTCTTGGAATGACCATATTATCTCAGTAGCAAAAGCTGCAGCATGTAAGCTTGGCTTTCTTTTCCGAACCAAACGATTTTTCACCCCCACTCAACTCCTTATATTATACAAGGCTCAAATTCGTCCCTGTCTTGAATATTGCTCGCATTTGTGGAGAGGAGCCTCCAAGTATTCTCTTAATACCTTAGATGCAATTCAGAGGCGAGCTATCAGACTGATAGGCGATCCTACATTAACTGACACTCTCGACTCCCTAGCCCATCGTAGATCTGTCTCCGCCCTTTCCCTTTTTTATAGATATTACCATGGCTTTTGTTCTGACGAAATAAAATCGATAATCCCACCAAAGGCCTCATTTGCCCGAAATACACGATTTTCTAAAATTCAACACCCCTACGCGCTTAAACTAGATACTAATCGAACAAACGCATTCGCCAATTCATTTATCCCTATGACATCTAGAGACTGGAATTCTCTTCCCCCGACCGTCTTTCCAGCTACTTATAACCTTCAAACTTTCAAGACCAGCATCCACAGATACCTTCGACCTCTACCCAATCCCTAAATCTCCCCTTATCTTCACGTTACAAGGGTCCACCACGGACTTCAGAGGTTGTACCTTCTTGGTGCAACTTCTTGTATCAATATCATTATAAAAAAAAATTTTTTACAATTTTGGACTTGATCCACTTTAGCTCTGAACCCTTCATATATGTATATAAGTTAAAATTTAGTGAATAAAGTTCTAATTATATACATATATATGGCTATATTTTATTAATACGAGCAAAAGAAGCACGGGTTACCGTTGTCCAATTAAAATGAAACTGCCAATCTCATTTTTCAGCCAATTGCCAATTATGGGGGTCAGCAACGTAAAAATTTAAAGAATGGTTTCTTGTGACCAGCTAATGAGCATAATTCACTTTTCCTCCAAGTTGATAAAAATTGCCTATCTTTTTACGATCGATTATGGCTAAACGGCTCAATCGATTTTAACTTTTGAGTGGGTTATTTGGCGCGAAATTTTGTGCCCTTTTTTTTGGTAAGAGTGAAATTTTCTGTAGGACGCATGGCTTTCGATTTATAACCGAAAAACTGAACAAAGTCCAAAATTTTCGTGGTTTGTAGGCCCTCAAAAATTTAGCACCAGCGTCGTAATTGGGATGGCTAACGTTGATTAAAATTATTTCCAGTTTGTTTATATTTATTGGCCAGCGCGGCCTGGACTAGATGGGGACTTGAGAAAAAAAATTTTGCTAATTTTTTATTTTAGTCTGATCCATTCTAAAAAACCATTCCAAATCCTAAGTCTGATCACCAAAGCTTAACATTAACGGCGGTATAAATTAATTAAAATGACTTTCATATTATAATAATAAATAAAACGGACTAAATTATGAATGAAAAACAAAAATAGAAGATAATATGAATCAAAGACGTAAATTTTTATATAATTTCTTAAATGGATTTAAAAACGATTCCTATATTATATATACATTTATAGATATATATTTTTTTTTCAAAATACTTAATCATTTTTTGAGCACCTGATAAATACTAAAATATTTTATTTTATAAACATACAATTTAAGCTAATTTTAAAATTTGTTTTAAAAACAAGAGAGAGATATTAAAACTTGATCCCCTTTTTTTTAGAGAGATAATAATTAAAAATATAATAATTAATCTAAATCAATTATAATACTCTAGATTAAAAATGGTTTTCACTTGGTTGTAAAATAGTTGGATAGGGATTTTTATTCATATTTTCGTCTTCCGACGGCATTGGCATTACAATAATTTCAATTGTAGGCACATCGTCTTGTAGTACCTGATCATCTTCTTCGTTCATTGTTTCAACATTAAGATATTGTAATTCATCAGTCTTATTAGAATCAGTGTTTCGAGCGTTCGATGTTTTTGGATCATTTGGATTTGCATTTTTATTGTTTTTATTATTTCGACGATTGTTACGAGCTAATCTTCTATGCATTGGATGCTGGACGGTGCAAAGATGAACGCTTTGAAAAAATCTAAAAATCCATCAAATAATAATATATTATTACATTCAAAAAGAATCCGAAATTGCATAGTGTGTAGAGATTAGGTTAGCAGTGGTTTGGTAGTTGATGATTTTGTTATTATTATTATGAAAAGTTTTTGTTTTGCCGAGAGTAGCAGAGTTGTTGATTCACAAAGAGAAACAAAGAGGTTTGTCCTCTGCTTGATGCAAATAAACATATACACATATATATCAAGATGATATATCTGTATATATATTATTTATTTGTTTGAGATTATAGTTTCGAAGACTTGGTCTTCATCATCAATCTTTCTTCAATTATAAATGTTTTTCATGGAGTCAATATCATATGGATATTGAAAACTTGGTGTTCTTTCGTCACTGCTGGAAGGCTAGGAACTAATAAAGACATTCTATCCGGGCTCACATTCAAATATAACAATATGTTTCCCTTTCTCCCTTCTCCTTAGAAAGGCTGACAAAGGCAAGCGCAATCGAATCTTTAGAAATTTTGAAATCATTCAATAGAAATTCAAAACTCTGTTTGAACAATCAAATTGAATTATCCAATAGTAATCTACTTAAGATGTTTGCTAACAAAAGATAAAAGAAAAAAAGGAAAAAAATTTTTTCCTTTGTCAGCCTTTCTAAGGAGAAAGGAGAAAGGGAAACATATTGTTATATTTGAATGTGAGCCCGGATAGAATGTCTTTATTAGTTCCTAGCCTTCCAGCAGTGACGAAAGAACACCAAGTTTTCAATATCCATATGATATTGACTCCATGAAAAACATTTATAATTGAAGAAAGATTGATGATGAAGACCAAGTCTTCGAAACTATAATCTCAAACAAATAAACAATATATATACAGATATATCATCTTGATATATATGTGTATATGTTTATTTGCATCAAGCAGAGGACAACCTCCTCATTATTATTATGGTTTTGTATTTTTCAATAAACGTGTTCATCTAATTATATTGATCAAATTTGTAGCAATTCTACTGTGGCGCCGCGATCTGACGATGGATTCTTATAGTACTCACCAAAATAAGAGGGAAATGAAGAATACCATTTTTTGAGATATCGAGTTTAAAAAATAGTTTTTTTATTTTTCAATTGTTTTTTTGTAGAAACCACGGAAACGCGGTGGGGGATGTTGTTATTCATTGTTTCTGAAATTTTCTTTTTTTTTTGTCTTTTTTTGGGCGTTTTTTCACAGTAGATTGGCCCCAACGTTGGAAATTGGGGGTAGTTGGCCCAAACCCTCTGCTACCTTCATTGTATGACACCCTTGGTGGGTTCTTTCTCGAACCAGATCCCGTCTGACCAATTTTTTTTAATCCTGATAAATTCACTCTAAATTTTTCCACCAATACTTACTCGAACCAATTAAAATTTATCCTATACTATAAATTTTGTAAAATTTTTAGCTTATGGGTTACCCAACCAACTGGTTCTGATGACCCCGTAGTATCACGGGTTCCGTGTGGCGCCGCTATCTGACGACGGATTAGCAACGCAGTTTGGTTCAAATCAATAAATATTAATATTAATTAAAAAATAATTGGTAAATGACCGAAAATATTCGAATATGTAAAAGTGGGGATCCGGAAAATTCATCGACGATAATTCATCAAAAATAATTCATAGACTAGGCAATTCACGAATAGACAATAGACCGACGCCCTATTGGTCGACGAACAGCTCATCGACATTTTCGATAAATTATCGTCGATGAATTGTGGTCGATGAATTTTCCTAGAGTCGTTGCCGGTTCGGTTAAGATATATTCAGCTCGGCTCGTATATCTTCATTTCGGGTTGGCTGACGCCAATCTAATCGCCTAAATACCAGCCCGAAATGAAGAAATATGGGTCGAAACAAGAAAAATTTGAATTATCGAGTCTTCGAATTATCAAGAGGAAAGAAAAAAAATTCGAATTATTAAGAGTTTAAACTATAATTTTTGAAAATATGTATGAGCTTACATAAATTTTATATATAGCGTATATGTAATGAATACTTACTTGATCACAATAAATGCATTTTTTGCCATTATGCACAAAGTTTTCATGGTGACGTAATAAAACACTTCTTGAAAATGTACGATTACATTGTGAACACGGAATTATATGCGATCTAATATGATGCTTAAGCTTATCTGTAATAAATAAAAAAAATAGTCAAATAAAAATTTAATAAGAATAAGAAATAAAAATATATAAAAAAAACACTTTATTTCAAAATCCACTAAATAGCAAAAAATAAATGTTTATTTGGTATAATCTAAAAATTTGCTTTAACATGGGTAAATAAAAAGCTTGGAGGCTTCTTTTATTTCAAAAAATTTGAGTTACACTAGTTCTTTCGCGACAATCCACTTAAAAAGTTTTAGCCTCGTGACCACTATATATTTGGTTGTTTCAAAAGATTTGTCGGTTTTAATGTCATGTGTTTTTGTAGCTTCATATCTCAATAAATATTTATTCTACTGTGTCGTGGTACATACTGATCGATAGAGAATTTCGTACTCTATACATTGATGCTGTTCATTATTTTCCAAATTTTAATTTTTTGCCTCTTTTCTGGTTATTACTATATGATGTCGTTAAGCGATTTTCGGCCAATTTTTCTCTACGAATTCAAATTGAACTAAAGCGCTGCCGAAACAGCCCGAAAAATTAACCAGGCATTTGGAAATGATTGTATTGATGAACGCACTGTTCGAAGTTGGTTTGCGAAATTTCGTTCCTGAGATTTTAGCCTCGAAGATGAACCCTGAAGTTGGCGACCTAGAGTAATCCAGGACGAGGATTTGAGGACCCTGGTGGAGACTGACCCATCACAAACGGTGCGTGGGATGGAGGAAGAACTGGGCGTCAGCTCCCATGCCGTTTTTGATGGTTTAAAACGTATTGGAAAGGTCAAAATGCTCGAAAAGTGGGTGCCCCACGATTTGAACGATCGACAGAAATTGTCACGTTTCGAGGTCTGTTCTTCTTTGCTTTTGCGCAACCAAAACGATCCTTTTTTGGATCGGATCGTCACGTGTGATGAAAAGTGGATCCTCTACGACAACAGGAGACGTTCAGGACAGTGGTTGGACACCGATGGGCCACCCAGGCATACTCCTCAGACCTCTCGCCAACCGACTACCATCTTTTCAAGCACTTCGATAAATTTCTCACCGGTAGAACCTTCGCCAATCAGGACAAGGCAAAAACGGCCTTCGTCGACTTCATCGAATCCCAAGTACCCAATTTTTATGCCGACGGAATTAATAGACTTGTGTTACGTTGTCAAAAGTACACTGATTCAAATGGCGCTTATTTCGATTAAATTGAATAAGTATTCACTGAGATATTACAGTTTAAAGTAGACTCATAAAAAACGGACAAAACTTTTGAAACAACCTAATACATATGAACGGAGCTAAAATTTTAGGTTATGTTTTTTTAACGTGACTGTACTTTTTACACTACTAAATTCTCTTTATGAATGGATCGTTTGCAAGCCATTGATCTTATATCCCCTCTACTACAATAATCGCTCAAATATGTTTTTTTTTTTTATTTTTTATCAAAACTACGTGGTAAATAATTTCAGTTTTTTTTTTTTTTAAGTTACTCCGAATATATTATTCTAACAAATATTAGTTTTTCATCAAGATGGGAAAAGTCCTTCAATGAATAAAAATAAAATAATGATCATTTTCCCACCCTTTCTCAATCTACCATATGTAAAAAATGTCATTTTTAATTGCAATTATTTCATGTTTGGTGTGGTAAATCGTCTTCAAATTTTAACAGTGTGTTTATTATGCTCTTAATGACTTATAATCCAAGTTTCGAAGACTTCTTGAATTTTTGCATTTGCGAAAGAACAACTATCTTAAAAAAACGGCCTAGTTTTTATTTTTAGTCATGTGGGTAAACAAATTTTTTGGGAACTAAAAAAAATTTATTTTCTAAGTAGTGCATTTTTAAATAAAAGTATCTTTTTTAAAACGGTTTATTAATCTCCCTTCCCCCCCCTTTAGCATATGGAATTTTTGTTATTTTATAAATATGTATATGCACCAGTTGAATATTGTCCTAGAGCAGTGATTTTCATCCACTGTGCCGTGAAATTCTTGAAGTGTGCCACCAAATTTTAGAAATGCAAACAATGAAAATTTATTTGGCTTTGTAATAATCGAGATTTAATTTCAAAACATTTGGAAGAGTCAATTAATTCATATTGGATTAACATTCTCAACACACACTCAAATTTCGCCTTAAATGTATTCTTATAATTTATTTGTAATTAATCACTCAATGAACATCATGTTATCTTTGTAGTACATATTATTTTATTTTACATTGAAAATTATTTTCATAAACTATTTTACACACTAACTCCGGGTATTATAGGTAAGTAAAATTCTTTTAAACTATTGTTAGTGTGCCGCCAAATTTTAAAATTGTTAGAAGTGTGCCGCAACAAAGAAGAGGAAGAAAATCACTGTCCTAGAGAGTGAAAAATTTGGCCCAGAACGGACAATAGTCGTAGAATTTTAATTTTTGCCCCCCCCCCCCCCCCCCAAAAAAAAAAAATATATAAATTCTAGAATTGATAAGGGATAGAGTTATTATAGGAATAAGAGATGAGAAGTTATCCAAGAATTGTGCTAATAATTTTTCAATAAACGTGTACATCTAATCATATTGATCCAATTTGTGAACCTTTACAGGGTGGAGAGGGGAAAGGGAGAGGTCCAGGGGGCCTGCCAAATGCGGGTGTCGCAGCTAGTAATAATAATAATAATAATAAAATGAAACATTAAAACTCACCCTGTCTATTAAATTCTCTGTTGCATCCTAAAGGTACCTTATACGGACATTTAAATCTTTTCACTGCTTCGTGAACAAGCATATGCCGTGTCAGTTGGTCGTTTCGAATAAACGAAGCATTACATTTTTTGCAATGAAAGTCTTTCTCCCCTCTATGAAGTTTCATATGTAATTTTAAAGATTTTGCTGTACGAAAATTTTTATGGCACTCTGTGCAGGAATGAGAAAAGTATGAAGCATGAGATAATAAATGTCGACGAAGAAAACGTTCGCACAAAAATATACGTCCACATTTGGCGCAGCGATAATCATGAGTGCTTTTGGAAATATGGCGTTCAAGTGCTTCAGGAGAGACAAATTTACTTTTGCATTTGATACAGACATATTTTTTTGGTAATCTTCTATTTCGTTTTTTAGGAGCCATATGAGTATATTGATGGACACCAAGGTCTTCAAGAGATTTAAATTCCTCTCCACAATCAAAGCATCGATAAGTTAGATCAGAAGAATGACAAGCACCGTGTTCAAGTAAAGAAGAAAGATCAGGAAATACTTGATGGCAGTTTTTTTGAAAACATTGAAAAACCTAAAGAAAAGAAAGATATTAAACAGATACCTTATTCAATATATACATAAAAAAAAAATAATAAATAAATAAATAAAAGTAAAAATAAAATAAAAAATAAATGAATTTTATAAATTTTAGGGTTTACATAGTTTTTTACTTTACCATACAGGGTATGGTCATGTATTGTAATCGTGCATGAAAAAAGTGGTTTTTTGCTTCTTTTTTTCGTAATATCTCAAAAACGGCTTAAACTATTTTGATTAAAAAAATTGGGCGAAACCATGGCATTTCGGTCTACAAAAAAGCCCTAATAAGTAAACATCGAAAAAATTATATTTTTCGAGATGATAATAACTGTTTTGTCAAAATGTCTGTTAGTTAGTCTGTGTGTTACCAAATTGTTGAGAACTAACTAGCTCAAAAACTAGTGTGAATATCAAAACCAAATTTCACTCGTAGTTTTGGTACATTGAGATTAAGAGCTGATTAGATTTTGGTGCATATCAACCCAAAATTAAGGGAGGGGGGTTAAAAATTAAAAATCTAGGCCATTTGAGCAAACTCAACCAAATTTTGTATACATAATCAGTGGGTCCCCAGAAGTCTAAAAATGCAAAAACTCCCCCTCCCTATATGATTATAAATAATTTTATTAAATATTAAATATAAGTGAGGGGCCAGGTTGTATGGTAAAGTCAAGTGGATGGCCACATCAGAACACGTCAGCTTATTTTTTTTTGAAATTTGTTGAAATATCCATGTTAAATTGAAGATGAGTTATATGGAGGTACAGAGTGACAAATTACAAATCTTGAACGAAATTTACTACTGAAGATGGTCTACCATTGGTGACCGAAACTGTCTAGTAAATCTATGAAATAAATAGTGTTAATTAACTGAAATTAATCTATTGTTTAATCTGTGTGACTAAATAAACATTAAAATTTATCAAATTAAATTCCTACAAACCTAAGTCATTTAAATTTTGAAAGAATCTTATAAAAAATAAATTAAATTCAAAGTTTCTTTTTGCCGAGAGCGTAGCAGAATTTTTATAAATTAAAGGAGGAAATAAAGAGGGTGTCTTTTGCTGGAAAAATACATTTTTATTTATTTATAAAGAGACTATAGTTTCGAGAACCTTGAGTGACTTTTTAACTGAAGTTACTCTATTTTATTATTTAATTTGTGTGACTAAATAAACCCTAAAAATTTATAAGAATTACAAATTCTACATAAGTCACTTAAGTTTTGGAAGAATCTTATATAAATTTATAAAAAAGTTTAAATTTTATTAATAAATAAAATAAAATAATAAAAATCTTAGTAAAAGCAACTTTTTTTTCTTTTTTTTCAAATTAAAATTTCCATTGATAAAGGGAGAAATTCTCCCGAAACGTTTGGATTTAAAATAAACGTTTTTAAGATTGTTTTTTAAAAGATTTATATTTAAAATAAAAAAAATATTTTTATGAGAGTAACAAATAATTAAATGAATATGATAATCAATTAAAATAAACAATAGGCTACTTGCATGGAATTTATTTTTTATGAAAAAGCTAAAAAGTATATCCTTTACTTCATATAGGGGCCGTTTATTTTTTATTTTTAGCCTAATTTACCATTTAAAATTCGCCAACAAGCCTTTAAGAATGACGACATAGTTTTAGTGAGTTTCTTTGAATGAAAAAGTTATTTTTATTCACTAAATACTCTAAATTAAGTAAAATCAAAGTGGTTCTAAGGGTAAGTAATGAATATTAATGTTATAATATAGTAAAAAAAAAGAGCTAAAATAAACGTGTAGATTTAACTTTGTTTACTTTTTCAACAATACAAATAAATAATCAATAAAATATTGTAAACAAAACAATAAAACGTACCTTAATATTCTCATGGTCTTTCAAATGTTTTTTGAGATCAAAATAGTGTATGAATTGTTTAGGACAATATTGGCAAGCGTATCGCTCTTGTGGAAGAGTCTCTTTGTTCATCATATCAAATGATTCAACTTCATTTAAACTAACTTCAGGATTCTACAAGAAAAACAATAAATAAATGGTAATTATTAAAAATAACAATAAAAAAACATACTTATATATAAATAGAAATGTATTTTACTTTTTATTCTATTATTTTAAATTAAATAAATGATAATATTGATTTAATTTTTCTTATTATATTTTCATTAAGCAGAGATGGGAGTATTTGAATTACATTTTATAATTTGTAATTTGCATTTTAATTA
This sequence comes from Forficula auricularia, assembly GCA_024734495.1. NCBI lineage: Eukaryota > Metazoa > Arthropoda > Insecta > Dermaptera > Forficulidae > Forficula > Forficula auricularia. Next base: position 111,211 of record JALMQS010000912.1, read on the forward strand.
CCCAAGTCGAAAGTAATTTGTAATTCAATTGCTTATTTTTTTCTTTACAAGTGAATTACATTTTTCAATTATAAATTACAAAGCATAATTTGTTTATTTGTAGTGTGCAACTAAAATTTATAAGAAGAACAAAAATATTGTAATTCTAATTGAATTGTAAATAAATAAATAATAATAAATATAGGTGTCAAACAGAGCGACCCTCTATCAGAGGCATTGTTTAACTGCACCCTAGAAGACCTATTCAGGAAATTACTAAATTAAAGTTCTCCTGACGATGAGTTAAGAGCTCGAAATATATAGAGTAAACTAAAAAAAATCTTTGTATTTTAATTTTTCTCCTTGTGAAACACTACCAACTCAAACCTAATTTAATTTTAACAATGTTTCACTATAAACCAACACAGCGTTCCCTAAATTTGATTTAAAATAAAGTAGTAACAATAGCTCAAATTTTCAAATCTAGGAAGGTGTTTTCAAGAAATGTCACCTAATAATAGTTTTCAGGAAATCAAGATATTCAAGTATATATTTTCATCAATATCAGGTAACAGATTGTAAAAAGATACCTGATTTTCAATTTCTGGCGTATTTGCTTCTTTGGGCAGAGTTTTTGTTACTGGTTCAGGCAAAACTTTATGAGTATTTAAATGTTTTCTCACATTAGATTTTTGAGCAAATGCCCGACCACATATAATACATTGGAATGGCTTCTCCCCTGTATGTGATCGAATATGTTGTCGTAAATCGAAATTTTTAGAAAATTCCTTATTACAATAATCGCATTTAACTAACTAAAAACATATCAGAATAAATAAATTAATATTCTATAAATTAGAGATCAACTAAAAATAAAATATTGCAATACTTTGGTTGGTTCTTTAGTCTTTTTATTTTTTTTCGCTGGTAAAAGTGTTTCCATTGTGTTTCCACTTGTAGGATTTATCGAATTATCTAGATTTTGTTTATAATTAAAATCAATAGGATTTAAAATGGATGTAATAGTGGGGTCATTGGGATTAATAATTTCAATTTGTGTAACCAAATTTGTCTGGTTGCCTAATAAATTTTCATTATCAATATTTTCAGTAGGATTAATTTGAAGAAGTTGATAAGTATTAGTTGTATCAACAGTATTTAAACATTCGGTAACATTTCCATTCACAATATCTTCAACGATGACTTCATATCCCTAAAATTAAACGTAAAATATAATTTATTAATTAATCAATTGAAAAGTTTTTATTTTGCAGAGAGTACCAGAGTTGTTGATTCATAAAGAGAAACAAGGAGGCTGTCCTCTGTTTGATGCAAATAAACACACACATATAAATCAAATATATATAATTATTTATTTGTTTGATTAATAAATAATATATGATATATATTTGATATATGTGTGTATGTTTATTTGCATCAAGCAGAAGACAGCCTCCTTGTTTCTCTTTATGTATATATGAATCGCTTATTACTAAAAGGACATAAGTCACATTACTATAGTTTCGAGAAAAACGATAAATTGTTGCAATAGTCCTGCGAAAATAGTCTCATCTAATAGGTATATATATACTAAAATTCCCGGAATTGGCAACGCGGTCGTAAGAATAATATTAAGTACCTGGAGCCACCGACCAATGCACGGTAACCAAATTAAAAAAAATACAAATATATATAATACACGCCCACTGGACCCCCCCCCCCACCCCCCGAAACCACGCACCTCGCCCCCCACCACTGCATCCCCACTAGGGTGGCCCATATTTTGGGTATTTTGGAATTTTTACGCTCCCAGGGGCTCATATGGTTCAAAATAAATTTAAAAAAAATATCCCTCAAGTTTCAACCCCCTATCTCAATTTTAACCTGTGCCTCAGAGCGATGTAAGTTTCCCATCTAAATAACATAGGGTTTTGCCATTGAACGACCAATTTTTTATTCAAAGCAATGATTTAAAAAATTTGAAACTCTGTAGATTTTATCCTTATAATAGTAGCTACCCTTCAGAATTTTTACAGATTTGTAGCTATTATAATTTTGGAGTCTATAACTTACTAACACTAAGATATGGCAGTATTTTATCTAGCTGTAACTCCAAAATTATAATAACTAAAAATATGAAAAAACTCTGAAGGATAGCTAGTATTATAAGGGTAAAGTCTACAGAGTTTTAAATTTTTTGAAATATTACTTTGCCCGGAATAAAAAATTGATCGTTCAATGACAAAAACTCCGAGTTATTTAGATGGAAAACTTGCATCGCTGTGCGGCAAAGGTTCAAATTGAGAGAGGCTTGGAACTTGGGGGGATCGTCTCTTTTATAGCAATATGAAACTCAAAATCAAGAAAATGTGACTTAAACCCTTTTAGTAATAAGCGATTCAAATATTTAATTATTTATATACTATAATTTAATTTTTTTAAATTAAATAATGAATGAATCACCTTTGCTAACATCTTATCAGGTTCAATATATTCAAGTCTGCAAAAGAGAGAAATTAATAAAAAAAAAATTACAAGTAAAATATAATGATTATTTATTATTTAATAAATGTAAACCTTTCTGTATTCATAATATCAGCATTTTGCAATATTACTTGGCAGTCATTTAAATTTACATCATTATTTTTCATTTTTTTATTATTATTAGGTTGAAAATTACCAAGAGGCAGCTATAAATAAAAAAAATTTCATAATTAAAAAATTATTATAAATTATAATTACTTGAGTTGTTCAAACCTCAGGGGTAGTGAAAATAATTTGAGGATTATTGCCAAATTGTGAAATATTGATACTGGTTTCAAGAGGATCAACCGGAAGATCTTCATGTGTGGCAACTAGATGCTCTCCCAAATCTGACAATTCCTTAAACAAAATTAAAATCAAAACGCTATAAATATATGTGTATTATTAGGTAAATATTAAAGTGCTAAATTTTATTTAATAATAAATATTATAAAATATAAATATAAATAAATCTTTTTGCCATATACCTATCGTAAAATCAAACAAATTATGGAATTTATTTCAAATAATACATTCAATTATGAATGAACTCGGTTAAAAAGATAAAAAGCATTAATACATTTAACAATATAATATAATAACAATCCATATTTATCTATAATATAAATATAAGATCAACAATACACATGGCATGACATATACCTACATATACACCCGCAAAAAAGAACAACAAACATATTAATACATGATTATAATAATGGGTGAAGTAAAAAGTTCTGAGCCTTTTTCGTTAGATGGCTTTAATGAGTCATATCTCACGATGTATCCGTCGTAACTGGTCATTCTTTTTTGCGATTTAAAGGTGACATAACGCTTTAAAAAAAGTGCTTTGACAGTTTTGTGTTTGGTGAATTCAGTTGGGTGTTAGAGCGTTCCAAAATGGAGGTAAAAAAAGAGAAAATCCGATACATTCTTCGCTACCACTATGACCAAGGGGAAAAAGCAAAGAAAAAATTGTGCTGTTTATGGACCCAATACAGTATTGGATGCAACAGCAAAGCGGTGGTTCCAACGGTTCCGTTCTAGTAATATGGACGTCGAAGATGGGACACGCTCTGGTAGCCCAATCCTCGAAAATATCGATAAAATCATGGAAATTGTCGAGTCGGACCGGCATGCGAGCACTTATTCCATTGCCCAGGAACTGAAGATTAGCCAGAAAACCTTATGGAACCATTTGCATAAGGCTGGTCTCAAGAAGAAGCTCGATGTATGGATGCCACACGAATTGACGCAAAAGAAACTTTTGAACCGAATTGATGCCTGCGATTTTTTGCTGAAACGATGGTGAAGGGCATGGTGACTGGTGATGAAAAATGGGTCACATACGAGAACAACAGGCAAAAAAGATCGTGGTCCAAGCGCGGTGAGCCGGCCCAAACGATCGCCAAGCCTGAATTAACGGCCAAGATGGTTTTACTGTGTGTTTGGTGGGATTGGAAGGGAATCATCCACTATGAGCTGCTCCCATCAGGCCATTCACTCAATTCGGACCTATTCTGTCAACAACTGACCAGATTGAAGCAGGCGATCGACGAGAAGCGGCCAGAATTGGCCAATAGGAAGGGTGTTGTGTTCCATCAAGTGGACGCCAGGCCGCACACATTTTTAACGACGCGCCAGAAGCTCGGAGAGCTTGGATGGGAGGTTATATCGCACCCACCGTATATCACAGACCTGACATCAAGCGATTATCACATTTTCAAGCATTTGCAAAATTTCCTTGATGGTACAAAACTGGCCTTGTGAAAATGAGCTGGTCAAGTTTTTCACCAATAGGGACGATGACTTCTTCAATCGCGGAATTATAAGATTGCCTTCAAAAAGGACAAAAGTTATTGAACAAAACGGTGCATATTTGATATAAATCGGAAAATCCTAACTTTGTTCATTTTATCGTCGAAATGAAGAGAAAAAAGGCTCAGAACTTTTTACTTAACCTATTATTATAAATCAGTGGCATAACTAGATTTTTTAGGCCCATAAGCAAATTCTAACTACAGAGCCCCTACTAAAAAAATTTTTATTTCAACTGTTTATACAAAGGAAAATTATTTTTTAACTTAAGAGCATAGAATGAAATGGATATTAAATAGATTTTAAAATACATTCAAATACGAGTATTAAACGTTTAAAAGAAAATTGATTATAAATAAAAAAACAAAAGTATAAAAAGTTATTTAAATGATTTTTCGTCTAGATTTTGCAGCCGCAAATTTGTCAATTAGAGTCTTCGTGTTTAATTGACTTGCTTCTTTATTCTCAATAGCAATCAATGCTAAATATTTCAGATGAGATTGTCCAATTGAATTTCTTTTAAAATCTTTTATAATTTTTAATTTGCTGAATGTTCTTTCTAATGTAGCAACAGTCACTGGCAAAGTAAAAATATAATACACATTGTATATACTTCAGATAAATCACTTTCTAAACAACTAAATTTTTCAATTATAATATTTGCAAAGTCCCTTATTGACATAGATTCATTTAAATCGCTTTTTAATAAAGTAGTTATGTTTGTAAATTGTCTAGCAAATATATCTGTTTGTAATTTTGGGTATTTTTTTTTGTAACTTGATACATTTAGAACTTATTTCTTTTGTTGAGAATTTTAACAATTCTTTGGGTTCTAAAAAACCAAAATAGTTCACAACATTATCGATTCCTTCAAATCTTCTTTTTATTTGATTTATGACAATATCAATTACAAAATTATAAACTTGAATTTTAAAAATATCTTTTCTTGTTTCAAATCTATGGTCTGTGGCTAGCTCATCAATAATGTTTTTATATTTTTGGTTGTCTTTTTTTCTCAAAATTAGGTCTTATTCACCAGGATTTTGATAACTCTATTGCTTCATTTTTAATTTCATTATAAATGGATCTAATTTTAGTTATATTGCTGTATGGCAAAAGCTCGCTAGGTATCTGATTTAAATTTATTAATACTTAAAATTTAAGAATTATATTAGATAATAAATGTGAAGTTAACTAGAAATTTATAAATGAATCATTTGCATTGATTATGAATATAATAATAAGTACCTGGAGGCACCGAGCGATGCACGGTAACCCCTGACCCCCCCAAACCACACACCTCGAGGCCACCACTGCACCCCCACTCCGCCCCACCCCACCCCAACTGCGCCTCCCACCCCGGGATCCCCTACAACTGCACCCCACCTCCTGCACCCCCCACATCCATCTCCACCCAGTTTTTGCACTTCTATCTTTCTAGTGCTCCACATATTATGTGTATATTTGTTTACTCGAACACCAATTTGACCACATTCGTTCATATTGATAAACATTATAAAAAAATAAATAGGAAAATAATAATAAAAAAAATAATCGTATAGGATCTGAAATAAAAACATAAAATTAAAAAAAATGTGTGCGTCTCGGGACGTGCGACAGAACTGATAACTTTCACCAACCAAGTATTTTTTTAGGAAGACAATTGCAAGGATAATTGCCCGGAGAAAAGAGAATTGAATATTTAATTTTAATTAGAAGAGTGGAGGGGGAGGCCAAGAAATAATTATTAATATATTTAATGTTTCTGGATTTAAAATTAATTGTTGTCTTTCTTTAAGCTTAATTCAATTATACATATTTCAAATTTGCCTCGCCGCAATTTATTCAATGAATTATATTTATTAAATACATAGCTATACATAATATATTCAATTATTTCCACACTTATAATAAAGTCTAATTCAAAAATATTCATTTTAGTAAAAGTAAAAAGCAAAGTTTTTTAAAATAGTTCTATAGTCCAGTGGTAGAGTGTGTAGCTCTGATCTCTCTCAGGTTCTAATCTGACATCCAGCGAGTCATTTTTTTTTTTATTGAGATTTTCATCTATCAATAATTACTTTAATTAAGAAAAAATCAATTAAGATGAATTTTGATGAGGTCCAGACCTAGCCAGATCTTTTTTTCATCCTCAAAACTTGTTCATAGATTTTGTTTCATCAAAATCGGTAGGGCCGTTTTCAAAATAGAACCAAGATACAAATATATAAATAAATAAATATATATATATAAATAAATATACAATTTTTGCTCGTTTAATAAGAGTAGATACATAGTACAACTAATTATGTCTATTTCTATATATCCCAACCTCGAACTTAAAATTTTATGGTTTACGTATTAAAAGAATTTAATAATTTTGATTGGTTAAGAGGAAAATAGAATAAACCCACTGGCGGTGGATTTGGTTACGGTGGGGCTCCAAAGATAGTGGCGAAAGAAAAGAAAGGATAGTAAAGTATGAGGAATGATAGAACAGAATGGAATGAAACAAATGGGGGTTGAGAGTTGAGAAATAGCGAGAGCTGTAATATAACCCTATTATGAAAATATATTTAAAAAGAACATAAAAAAAAATACTTACTCCCTCTTGGCTTTCATAAGCTGTTAATGAGAGAATATCAGCATCATTAAGAATAAGTGGAGTATTAAGTTCTTCTTGATGTATAGGCATCGATGCATTTGGAAGTTCGTGAACTGTTTCATTTTGAGGGTTAAGAGATACAGGTAATGGTCCACCTAAAAATTAAGTATATAATTAGTTTAAATTTAAAAGATGAATTTAGACTAAAACATTAATATGCGTATCGGTGGACAGTAAGTAGGTTATAATGAAAGGAAGTCCATAAATTATTGAAATTTTATACAAATTCCGACGTTTCGGAGACTTTTTTCTCTCCTTCTTCAGGGTATTGAATAGTTATTGATGGGTGAGTACGAGGAGTGAATCGCGATTGAAATTAGGTGTACACCCTCTTTGGAATTATGTGGAATTATTTTGGAATTCATTAGATAATCCCCTTCATCTATTGTCTTCTACTTGGAAATGAAAGTGGAAGTGGAAGTAGGTGTACACGATATTAGGTCGCGGTTCACCCCTCGGGTGAGTATAACGCGGTTCATCAATAACCATACAATACCCTGAAGAAGGAGAGAACAAAGTCTTCGAAACGTCGGAATTTGAATAAAATTTAAATAATTTATCGACTACTTACCTTTCATTATAACCTACTTATTTCGCTTGCCATTCCGTCTTTCTAAAAAAATAAATAAAATTAAATACTATGGACAGTGTTTTTCAAAGAATTTATCATCATTTATCGAAATTTTGTAGATAAATTATTTGAAAAACATTTTTTAAAACAATGTCCATAGTTTAAAGGCTTGATGATTTAATAAAAGATCGATTTGGAAATAAAAAACTAAACATCCTAAACACTGTTAATGACAATCCATAAATTGAAATTAAACATTAATAATATTAAAAGCGAGTGAGTTTTTCAAAGTTTATAAAAACTCATGTAAATTCTGTTGGCGAGTAAATGAAATTTTAACTGTAAGGGTGTAGTGAATATTATTATTAAAAGCGTCTAGGATTTAGCCAACTCCCCGGAAAACAAATTTAGTAGTTGGGTTGAGGGGGCGATTCTTTTTGACATAAAGAAAACATATATATAATAAGATCTATTTTAGGAATTCTTTATAGGTGTAGTTGTATTAATGTATTATTTTAGTAAGGGTTTAAATAAGAGACGTGCAGCTTTCCTTTATTTCTTTTTATTTATGAACTCCCGCTAACGTTTCGGTTATTGGTTGTAGCCATCTTCAGAGATTTTAATGTCACCCAGTGCATTGCGTCCATAATTGTTAGAGATGTGGCTCATAAAACCAGACTCGTCGTTTTATATCTCCATTGTCCCTCAAGTATTCTTGTCTTCAAGTTCAGTGTATCCTGCAATGCACTAGGTGACATTAAAATCTCTGAAGATGGCTACAACCAATAGCCGAAACGTTAGCGGGAGTTTATAAATAAAAAGAAATAAAGGAAGGATGGACGTCTCTTATTTAAACCCTTACTAAAATAATAAGATCTATGATGCTAGGCCTTTAATATTGTTATAATATAGTAAAATAAAGAAGAGCTAAATAAAATTAGCATGTAGATTTAGCTTTATTTACTTTTTCAACAATATAAATAAATAATCAATAAAATAATGTAAACAAAACAAATTAATGATTAAATAATTAATTATGCTTCAAATATTATATCTTTTGATGAGATGTTCTCATCGGAATAACCAAAGTTTAATTCGTTAATTCTGAAGTCCTTTTTAAATTAAATATTTCATTAATTCTAAAGTAGTTATTAAATGATTTGGTTAGCAATAAGACCAAAATGTTTATCGAAGCAAAAAGAAAAAGCGTCTGCAGACTTTGCAAGCATTTGATAACGAATCCAGAATAAAATACATATGTAGGACCAGAAGAAATTGAAGGAGACAATAAAGAGTAGTGTCTTCTGTGGAATTATAAATTTTATTTATTTATAACGAGACTATAGTTTCGATTCATAAATTAATTCCTGTGAATACATTGTAATAGACTGATGAAGAGGGCAAAGCCCTCGAAACTATAGTCTCGTTATAAATAAATAAAATTTATAATTCCAGCAGAAGACACACTCTTTTATTGTCTCCTTCAATATATAAAAATTCTGCTACTCTCGGCAAAAACTTTCAACCAGAAGAAATTATTAATACACCGAATTTGAGTAGTTAAGCCTAATTTTTTCATTTTTTAACATGATATAAATAAACCAAGAATTAAAAATGGATTGATTTTTAGATAGGAGCTTTATTGTTAAGTTTGAAAAGTTAAATAGTTGAACATTGGCCAGATTATGCCTGCAAAGAGGCGTAATGGTTGTCTTTCTAAGGAGAATTTCGTCTTTTAGGCCTCCCTAATAAATTACAGTCGATTGGAATTGAAACAGCTGGAATATGCCAACAGCGCATAGTCTTTTATATACTCACCTATCTAAAACTAGTAGAATAAGATGCTGTTCAACTTTCGAGATCAATGGAACATGCTAAGATCGATGGTAATTAAATAAAAATATAATCGATTATTATAATTATTACCTATATTGCATGAATTTTCTTTTTTGTGTTGCATAAAAATAGATAAAGTTGTAAATTGTTTTTTACAACGTCCACATTGAAAAACGTCATCATCATCAAAAGTAATGGAATCTGAAAATATTTTTAAATCATTTTAATAATACAATATTTGGGAGAAGGATAATGCTAAAATGGGTGAGTGTAAATGAGAGTTGAGCTAAGTTAATCTAAATAAGAAAGAATACACTTGCGGACAAAAATTTTTTTCTCTCTTTATCGTTGTCATGTAAATTAAATATTTTAATCATTCATATATCATCTTCGGTAAGTGGTAGAGCCTTGAAATTTGAAACTTAAGCTATTTAGAGGCAAAAAGTTACCGATGCTATTTTAATTGGTTACAGATTCTGAAGAAGGAGAGAAAAAAACCTGCGAAACGTCAGGTTTTTAACCCAATAAAGAGAGAAAAAAGTTATTTCTAATAAATGACATCTTATTATATATTAGTACCTGGCCACGAGCGATGCTCGGTAGCTTTTTGCTTCAGTTAAGTTATATATTTATCCCCAAACCCCCCTCGCCCACACCACCACACCACCGAAACCACTTCCCTCGCCCCCACCCCTCACCCAGTTTTTGCATTTCAAACCTTGTAGTGGCCCACAGATTATGTGTATATATGTATAGGTATATAAATAAATACCGTATAATAATTTTTTTTAATTAAATAACAATTTTTAAGTTCATCAATTAAATTGCCAAATTCTGAAATACGTTTGTGGGATTTAAAACTCGATTTTAATCAATCAAATTTTTTTTTTTTTTATAAATTTTATTAAACCAATTATTTTACATGAGTTAATGTATACGTTGTATTTTAGCTTCGACTCCGGAGATTACTTCTCCACCATCGAGTGTCCTTGATCATCTTTAGTCCTTGTTTTTAATAAGAGGAAAAAACTAATTAAAGAAAAAAAACCTCTTTTCCAATAATTATTCCAATACCATATTGTTCTTCCCTTTTTCACTCATCCCATCATCATCAATTAAATTGGCTAACTTTTAATATTTATAATAATATTTGCAAGATCTATTAATGGAATTTAAAATTAAAAAACCAATTAATAATTAAAAGGAAATTGAATAAAAATGTAATTATACATTTTTATCGAGACAACCACCTGTGAATAATTATTTCAATTAACAAAAAACCTATCAAAAACAACTTAGCCGAAGATGAGACCGTGACAGATCGAATTGACAACACAAAACCCTCCGAACCCGTGAATTTCATCCAAATCGTTAGAGCCGTTTTTGAGAACCCGATTGGATATATATATACAAGAATTACTCGTTTAATAAGAGTAGATTTCTCTTATTTGAATCTGAACTGCTTCATTTCAAATCCTGTAATATTAATTTACCATTCTGTCTCCGAAAACTATTTCAAACTTATTAAAAAATATATTAATAATAATAATACAATTAATTACCAGTCGCATATGAATTGGTATCAAAAATTGATTGAACAGTAAATGAGGTTTGGTTATCGAAAGTCTCACCTGGAATTAGAGTAAAACAAATTAGTTTAATATAACTATTTATATATTCAATGTTTAATAAACGGACCAGTTAACGGGTCAAACAACAAATGGGACATTCTCTTTGGCGAGTTTGTACATAACATTGACTTTTCAAAGCTTAGTAGCCATCACAAGAGCAGAGAATTTTATTTTTTAAAACGACCACATATTATTTTCCACTTGATTATATATTAATATAAAACCTATAAATGGTAATTCAAATCACTAAATATATGAAAATTTGTATTAATTTAATGTATAAATAAAAAAAGAGTGATTAATAATAATAATAAAAGAAACAAGACTTAACCATGATGATTACCCAGGGAGCTCCTTGTTATTTATTGCTCAATGTTTATAACCTTTTAACTAATGTCACTGGTTTTAGAAAAGAGAGAGAAATAAGTATTTAAAGATGTTTTAAAATAATCAAATAAAATATAAATAAGAATTAAATAAATATGATAGTTATTATCCAAAGGGATAATTAAAAATAAATATGACTAATTTTTGGAGCCAATTTCAAATATTAGCAACAAATAAATTAAGATTAATCGAATGTTTTCTACATTTGATTCAATCGCGAATCAAATGCCTTCCTACTAACTTACTACCTCCTATTCTCTACAATAACAATATTATTTTATTCACTTACTCAGCTAAGAATCTAGGATCAACTGTTTCGTGTAATTTATCTTGGAAAGTCCAAACAAATAATATGTATATGCCGTAGTGTTTATGGGGCCCTTCACTCACTGAAGCGACTCTCATATCTCATCATCATCATCATTGAGTATACAGTCCTAAGACTGGTTTGATGCAACAATCCGTCTCCACTCGACTCTGTCCCCCGCCAGCTGTTTGACCTCTCTAAATGTCTGGCATCCCATATCCCCAATTATTTGGTTGAAATATTCTAATCTGGGTCTTCCCCTTTTATTTCCCACCTCCCCTCCAAGAAACTATACCCTAAGCAGTCCTCCATGTCTCAGTGTGTGCCCCATCATCTGATCTCACACATCTTCCACAAGGTTCTTCTTTCTCCGATTCTTCCAAGAACTTCTTCATTTGTAATTTTATCCATCCATTTGATATTCATCATTCTTCTGTAGCACCATATTTCGAAAGCCTCCAATCTCTTTCTCTCCGCTTTTCCAATTGTCCAGGTTTCACACCCGTACATGGCTATGCTCCATACATATGTCTTCAATAGCAACTTCCTGTTTTCTAAGCTGATTGAGGAGGAGCATAGTAGTTTTTGTTTTGAATTAAACCCCATTTTTGCTTGGGCAATTCTTGATTTAATTTCGTTTTTGCTCCTCCCATCCCATGTTATTTTACTTCCTAGGTAGCGGAATTCCTTAACTCCTTCTAGGTTTTCTTGGTTAAGTTTGATGCATTCCTGTCTCGTTTGTTCTTTTTTTGTACCAACTAGGACCTTGGTTTTATTCTTGTTTATTTTCATTTTGATTTCTTCTATTAGGATTTGGTTAATTCCATTCAGGGCGTCCTCTAATTCTTTTTTATTGCTTCCTAGAAGGGCAATGTCATCGGCAAATCTTAACATAGCGATCTTTTGACCTTGGATTTCGATACCTGTATCAATTTTGTCTTTGAATTCTTTAATCGCTTCTTCTATGTATAAGTTGAATATCTCACGCCATATAATCTTCGCCTCAATTTAAGCAAGAGTTTATTAGCACCCCTTTTTCAGTACTGGGACATAATCTTTTCGAATTCCCTCGACAGTAAATCGGGCTAAAGACTAGAAATAGCTTTGAATTCATACACCCGCTATGTCTTAAATCTAAAACCACGTAGCCATCTTTCGGACCAGGATAAAAAACTCATCTTAAACACAGATCTTTCTAAATTTTACGCTTGGCGGTGTTGTGTGATTATTTATAAGCTATTAAATTCTGAAAAATTCATTTTCCCGTCTTACTTAGAAAATCTATTTGTCGTCGGTCGCTCCACCAGGAAGACAACGCTAGTGCAGGTGCACTGTAAAACTAAACACTTCTTTCATTCTTTCAAATTGGCGGGTGCAAGGCTTTGGAATGAACTTCCATCCAAATTTCATGCAAACCCGACTCTTGGTGCTCTCAGGTCTTCGTTCTTTATGGATCCCACCCAATAACTGATACTCCTTACTCTTATTTCCTTTATGTCTTCTAATCTTACTCTACTTTTTTGTTTCTCTTCTTCCCCCATACAATTTGTGTATTGGTGAACTCTTTTGCCAAATTTGTAAAATATTGTTTCTAAATTATGTATAAACACTGGGTGGGACCTAAGGTCCTATGTTTGTATACTTTGTTAAATAAATAAATAAAATTAAATAAACATATACTTTAATGAAATTAAAAATTAAATGTAGGGAATTTTTTGTCAAATATTGAGTGAAAATAAATTTGAACTTATATATTTCTAACTTGAAATAATGATGTTAAATATTTTTTTATATTTTTCTAATTAATATAACAAAGAATAATTGCTATATCAATGAGAATTGTTTTTGACCGCGCTTATTTGAAAAAGATATTTATCTCGAGAATACTGCGGTTTACGCTATTGGAGTCTGCGGAGTCTTAAGTCTGGACCAAGAGAGAAAAAGATTTGATCCACCTAGTTACAATCCAACGTCATTTCGCGTATAGCCCGCTAGACATTGTAGCTAAGTGGATCATATATTTTCTCTCCAAGTTCGATCATATGTGAAGGTTTTGCTAGCTGTTTTCTTCGATTACAATGGCGTGGTGCATCATGAGTTCTTGCCAACAGGTCGTACGGTTAATAAGGAATACTACAAGGAAGTTATGCAACGTTTGCGTTAAGCAATACGGCTCAAACGATCGGAATTGTGGAAAAAAATCATGGATTCTGCATCACGATAATGCACCAGCTCACACATCAATGCTTGTTCGTGATTTTTTGGCCAAAAACAACACTCTAATCATGCCTCAACCACCTTATTCACCAGATTTGGCTCCCTGCGACTTTTTCCTATTCCCAAAACTGAAGAGACCAATGAAAGGAAAGCGTTTTGACACAATTGATGAGATAAAGTAAGAATCGAAGAACGAGCTGATGGCCATACCGAAAAGCGCATTTCAGAAGTGCTTCGAGGATTGGAAGAAGCGCTGGCATAAGTGCATTATATCTGAGGGGATTACTTTGAAGGGGACAAAATGGATATTGATGAATAAATAAATACTTTTCAAAAAATTCAAACTTCACCTTTTCTTTTGAACAAACCTCGTATTATGTCAAAATAATTCTCGTTGATATATCAATTATTCTTTGATATATTAATGAGAAAAATTATAAATTTATTTAACATCATTATTTCAAATTAGAAATATATAAGTTCAGATATTATTTTCACTCAATATTTGACAAGAATTCCCTACATTTGATTCGCGATTGAATCAAATGTAGAAAACATTCGATCTACATATTAATATCTGAATTAACTAACTTGTCGTCACCAGACCTATTTAAATTAATACCATTCTTCTCTATATTCTTATAATCTAAATAACCATCTGAATCATCCTCATAACAAAAACCACCACTGGTTTCAACACATATTTCTAGCCCAACCCTGGATTGACTACCCCTTTCATCCATCTATATATATAAAATTAAGGTTTTGTCTGTACATTGCTCCAAATGACGCCAAATTTTGGTTGCACACGTTTCAAGCAAAGTTATGAACGAAAACACCCTCAACGAAATTTCTGTCTGTCTGTATGTATGTCTGTTTCAGTGATTTCCGAAAAGTTGCTCACGATTTACGTAAAAATGGCTGAAGGGATTATTATGAAATTTCATATTTACATCAGATGTCTTCTAACTTACGTTTTTAGCTATATAACCTTTTGATATTTTGACCCCAGAAGGGGGTTTGGGGAGCGCACGAATCAAAATTATCAAATAACTCCTAAACTATTAACCCTGCGGCAAATTTTATAATAAACAAAGTTGTAGGGGATGTAATTTCTGACAACTTTTGTTTAAAAAAATTCCCCAAAAACCCACCCGAAAAGGGGGGGAGGGTGAAAAAATATAAATTCTTGCTCTTGGAGCAAACTCAACCAAATTTTGTAAACATAATCTCTGGGCCTCTAGAGAGGTAGAAATGCAAAAACTAACCACCCAAAATGTGTGTGGGGGGGGGGTCAAAAATGAAAATTCTTTCTCTTGGGCCAAACTCAACCAAATTTTGTATACATAATCTGTGGGTCACTAGAAGACTAGAAATGCAAAAACTGGGTGCGGGGGTGGAATGGGGTTGGGGTGAGGAGGGAGGCGGAGTAGGGTGGGGGTGAAGGGGGTGGTGCGGGGTAGAGTCCAGGGGCATAACGGGGTGTGGTGCGCAGGGTTGGAGGGCACGGGGTGAATGGGGTGCGGGATCCGAGGTGGGTGAGGTGCGGGTTGTGGTGTGGGGGCGGGGGTTGGGAACGAGTGCGGAGTGGGGGTGCTGGGGGTGGTTTTAGGGGTGGGGGTAGTGGGTTAGGGTGCGGAATGGAGTGTTGGGGTGGTGGTGTGGGGGCGGGGGTTGGAGATGGTGCGGGGTGGGGGTGCTGGGTGGGAGTGGGGGGTGAGGGTGGGGTTCGAGAGCTGGGGGTCCAGGGGGCGTGCCTTGCATCTAGTATTATCTAAAAAAAGAAAAAATATTTTAAAAATAAACAAAATATTTACCTTAGCAACGCAGAGATTTCCTTATTCCAGCTTAATTTCAAAACCAACCCTTGGCTTTTCCTATCTCCTAATGGTTAGAGGCTATTGAACCAAATCTGTACAGGTTTTTCTCACTATAAAATAAGAGAAAAACTGAGGATTCGTGCAAAATGCATTTTGCAATGAAAATTCGAACTTCGCTATGGTGTCTCCTCTTTTATCTTTATATTAATTTTTAATTTTATAAAAATACTAGCTTCAAGGACCGCCTTCGGCGGCCCTCTTGCTAAGTATGGGGCACTCCCCCTGGACCCCAGCCCACGAACCCCACCCTCACCCCCTACTCCCACCCACCACACACCCCGAAACCCACCCAGCACCCCACCCCCGCACCCAGTTTTTGCATTTCTAGCCTTCTAGTGATCCACAGATTATGTATATAAAATTTGGTTGAGTTTGGTCCAAGATAATTTTTTTTCATTTTTTGACCCTCTCCCCATTTTGGGTGGTTAGTTTTTGCATTTCTAGCTCTCTAGAGGCCCAGAGATTATGTATACAAAATTTGGTTGAGTTTGCCCCAAGTGTAAGAATTTACATTTTTTCACCCCCCCCCCTTTTTGGGTGGTTTTTGGGGGAATTTTTTAAACAAAAGTTATCAGAAATCACATCCCCCACAACTTTGTTTTTCATAAAATTTTCCGTAGGGTTAATAGTTTAGGAGTTATTTGATAATTTTCATTCGTGCGCCCCCCCCCAAACCCCCTTCTGGGGTCAAAATATCAAAACGTTATATAGCTAAAAACGTAAGTTAGAAGACATCTGATGTAAATATGAAATTTCATAATAATACCTTCAGCCGTTTTTACGTGAATCGTGAGCAACTTTTCGGAAACGACGGAAACAGACATACAGACATACATACATGAATTTTGTTGAGGGTGTTTTCGTTCATAACTTTGCTTGAAACGCGTGCAACCAAAATCTGGCGTGATTTGGAGCAATGTACAGACAAAACCTTAATTTTATATATATAGATATGTGTAGTCGAACCCGCTTTTATAACGAGAATCCGGATTTAACGAGGAATAATTTCATTAAAAATATTTTAGCAATTTTGTAAATATCCAATTAATACTCTCATGATTTCAAGCCTGGGGATATTTACACCTCCCCCGCACCCCACTCCTCATCCTCCTACATCCGCTAGTGCAGTAATTACTCAGTACTTCAGAGTGAATTGATGAGAATAAATCAAAACAAAAGATTAGGTACTACTTCTTTTTTTAAGTTTAATTCACTTTTAAGAATAATAAAAATATTCTATGTATTATATCAAAAAAAAAAATAATGCTAATAATAATACGAAAATGGACCTAATAGAATTCGCATTGAAAAAAATTGCAATTATATAAAGCAATTTAATATTTTTTTTTTGCTGAGTAAGCCAAAATCAAGAAACAATTTGTCATTAAAATATTTTTTTATTAACATTTTTTAATATAATTATGTTTCATAAATTTTTCAATTTTTGCTTTATATAAGTAATTGTATTTCATTATTATTTGAAACTTTTTAAGGTCGTTTTTCACTTGTTAGTGCCATTATTGAAATAATAAGGATTTTTATTATATTTATTATATTTATTATTTATTTATATCAGTGGCGGGTGGTGATTTTTCAACCCGAAAATAACATATATAACGAAAAGTCCGTTATAAGATTTTTGGCACTCTAATTTTAAAACTTGTGGTTCAAAAATTGAAGAAACCATAATTTTTTGAATGATTTTATATTGATATTTTTTGGCGATGTCATAATATATAGGCATAAATTAACAATTTATATTAATAAGTAAATTTTATTTTATTTAGGAACGAATCTAAGATTTTAGTAGAAATATTTTTACATTGCATATCAGAGGGCCTCGTCCCCTCGGGAATCGAACCCAAGCGCTATAACTAGCTAGCCCGGCCATTAGCCAAACCTTTAAGACGAATCTCTCTCCGATACGCAAATATATATAAGAAATAAAGCTAAAGATTCTTTTATATGTTGCATATCGGAGAGAGATTCGTCTTAAAAGGGTATGGCTAACGGCCCGGCAAGCTAGTTATAGCGCTTGGGTTCGATTCCCGAGGGACGAAGCCCTCTGATATGCAATGTAAAAATATTTCTACTAAAATCTTAGATTCGTTCCTAAATAAAATTAAATTCATTTCTCAATATTATAATGGTTATTTACCTAACCTGGGTTGATTTTTGAAAAAATTCCATCTTTCTTCAAAAAAAGATACTTAAATCTTTTCATTAATAATTTATATTAAGTTTATTATTAATTAGTAATTACTAAGGCACGTCAGTGAAATAAATAAGTACAGCTCAAATAATTTTCTCAACTTTTAGTTGGTAAATAAAAATGGAGCGAATAATAAGATAAAGAATTGTTTAGAATTTTTTGTTAATTTATTATTTTCGTCATTAACCTCGAACTCAGATCATTAGTAATGGACATTATAATAGAATACAATATAATAATAGAATAGAATCCAATTCGAAGGTTACTTAAAATATTTGTCTTTTTTTATATATATTTGAAGTGAAATTAATTATCTAGGGTTATATTTCATTATTACGTGAAACAAAGCATAATGGAGTGTAAGATAACAATGTGTATTAATATTAATAATACGTAAATAAAATTTAGATTGTTGTTAATAAAATTGAATTTGAATGGCAAATAATACAGGAAGAGAGATTCTATCTTGAGGTCATGGAATTGAGGGTGATTGGAAATGTATGTCTGGTCAGTTCAGTAAAGCATTTGAGAGTGAAAGGATAGTTAGTACCTAGAGTAGGTAACTGAGAAAAATTCACACAAGGGCGGGTATTTTAGACATTTAAAAAAAAGTAGCAATTTTTTACTAGGGAGTTTAGTAAACTTTCCGGATCATTTGAATATGGCAATCGGACAACGTTTAGAACGAAAGATTTTTCTAAAGTGATATCATCAAAAGAAGAAGATATTTATGATTATTCCATAAACGAAATGCAGGAATCATGATTCGGAAAAGTCTCCTCGACATGAAAGTCATGCTGGATCATCTCGTTTGGTAAGATTTGAACCACCTCACCTACCTCTAATAATCTATCTATGTATAAAATAACAGAAATAAATATTATTTATTCAAATCAGATCAAAATTTGACATTGAAAATAAAAATGGATTCTTTAATCTTAATGCATCAAAAGTAGGCTTACTAGTAGATATCTACCATATATAAAACTTAAGGACATTTATCAATCGATTACATCATAAAAATGCAATATTCCTATAGATCTTTTTCATTGATATAATATCGGAAAAGTATTATTCATTAATATTGATTTAGAGTATTAAGTACTTTATTTTTTAGAAATTTATTTATTCATTAATATAAAAAAATACAAAATAAATTACATTAACTACACAATTATATATACAAAAGGTCAGTGCCGAAGCCAGAAAATTTTCATTGTAGGGGGGGGGGGTCAAACAACAAAGCAAATTATTTAGTGGGAATTTTTTTTTTATTAAAACAAATAGTCCAGTTAAATTGTGTTTTTACCCGGAAAGTTTTGGGGTAGTTTTGATTTCTTGATCCTATATGTTTTTTGGGTGTGCTGAATCCGAATCTGAGGTTTGCTAACAAAATTTCGTGACGGTACATTGTCAAAAATGCAAAAAAAAGATTAAAAATCTCATTTTTTTTTTGGTGGTTTTTTGCTTATAACTCGAAAACTATCAACTTTTCGTAAATAACTTTTCTTTTCAAAATGAGAGTTAATATAATTTACTACAAAATTCATCATTTAGGTTTTTTTCTCTGACCAACCGTTCGGGCTCAAGCGTTAGTTGAAAATTGGCGTATTTTTTTTTGTTTCCGCAAATCCCAAAAACTCGCACTTTTTTCGATTTTTGCAAGAAATTTTATAAACTTTCATTTTGAAAAGGAATGTTATTTACGAAAAGTTGATAGTTTTCGAGTTAAAAGGAAAAATCCGCCAAAAAATGAGATTTTTTTTACCTTTTTTTGCATTTTTGACAATGTTCAGTTACGAAATTTTGTTAGCAAACCTCAGATTCAGCACACCCAAAAAACATATAGGATCAAGAAATCAAAACTACCCGAAAACTTTCCCACGAGGGGCCCTTTAGAGAACAATTTAACTAAAAAGGTACTTCAAGAAATTAAAAAATAACATAATTCTTGATTAAACATATGAAATATATTTAATTACGGTTAGTTTGCCATAAGAAACGGTTTGTCGTTGCCGTTACTCATCCCATGAGCCCTGCCCTTGAGGGGGGGGGGGTTCTGACCCCATGGCTACACTCTCTGTATATATGTATAAAATAATAGAAATAAATATTATTTATTCAGATCAAAATTTGACATTGAAAATAAAAATGGATTCTTTAATCTTAATGCATCAAAAAAAGTAGGCTTAGATACCTCTATAAAGAACTTATGGAGATTTTTCAATTGATTACATCATAAAAATGCAATATTCCTATAGATCTTTTTCATTGATATATAATATCATAAAAGTATTATTCATTAATATTGATTTAGACAGAGATGTGACTTATTTTAGATACAATAATTTGAAATACAGATACAAGATGCAGAATACGTATTTTCGAAAAAAAATGAGTGATAAAATGTTTGAACAACTGGTTTTACTTAAATCTCAATTAAAACCTTAAAAATATAATATTTTCTCACATTTACGCGATTAACGAGATCACTACTGTTCATAATTAATGTGTTGTCGCTAAGTTAAATAAACCTTATAAAAATATGTTTTCTTTCAAAAAGTATTTAGAAAATACGTATTTTGTATCTAGTATTTCAAATACTATTTACAAAAGTATCTTGTATCTGATATCTCAAATACTTTACTTAAAAGTATCTTTTAACTTGTATTCCAGATTCTTTATATGAAGTATCTTGTACAACTTTGGATTTAGAGTACTAAGTACTTTATTTATTTTTTTAGAAGTACTTTGTTCATGTCCGTAACCCTTATGGGTTTTTGGTTTCTTGTTGTCTTACTTTCTTCAATCTTCCTCTGGACCCTCGTAATGATCTTGATCTTCTCCAATAATCTGTCATCTATTCATCCCCTTAAACCAGGGGTCGGCAACCTGCGGCTCGCGAGCCGCATGCGGCTCTTTCGATGTCAAGATGCAGCTCTCCAGTTCCATATTAATTAATTTTCAAAATTCATAAAAAAATATTATACTGCAAAAAAATGAATATTTAAACCTATTTATTTTAAATCAAAAATCAAATTTATATACCTAATCCTAATCAAATACCATAATATTGAAACAATAATGTTAGTGGCTCTTTAAAAACTGGGAAATTTCGTGAATTGTAACTTTTGGCTCTTCCGTCTCGAAAGGTTGCCCACCCCTGCCTTAAAGCCATCTGCCAGTCTTGCATATGCATCCCCAAAACCCTCCCAAATCCTCACAGTTCTCTATGTGTTCTGCCCTTTCTTTCTCTTCTTTTCACACCCCTTGCATACTATTGGGTTGGGGAATAAGTTCGTTCGGTTTTTTTAAAAGAGCTTTCTTTAAACAAAAAACAATAATTATAACAATAAATTAATCAATTATGTATTCGCCGTTACTGTTTACAACCTCCTCCCACCTCTCGACCAATTTGTTGATGCCGTTCCGCCAAAAATCGCCCGGTTTGGTGTCGAAGAAGTTGTTGAGCCAGTTTTTGAGGTCCTCTTCGCCGTCGAAGGTAACAACTCTCATTTGATTAGACAAGGAGCAAAAAAGGTGATAATCTGTTGGCGCAAGGTCCGGAGAGTATGGTGGATGTTGAAGAACCTCCCATTCGAGCTCTTGGAGTGCGGTTTTGACGACTTGTGCAACATGCGATCAGGCGTTGTCGTGGAGCAAGATGACTTGGCCTTGTCGGTCAGGTCTTTTCAGTCGCATAGCCTCATTTACGCGGCGTAGTGAGTATTGAGGATCGTCTTATGATCGCAGTTCATTTTTTCGGCCAATTCACGACTTGTTTGGCGACCATCTTCCTTCAAAAGTACTTTGAGATGCTCCTCATCGAATTCTGCAGGTCGTCCGCTGCGAGGCATGTCTTCGAGGTCAAAGTCGCCGTTTTTGAACTTCGCAAACCATTTCTGTGCTGCGCGCTCACCTACGAAACCTTCTCCATACACGTTGCATATGTCACGAGCGGCTTCAGCTGCTTTTTGACCGCGATGAAAAGCGAAGAAAAGTAGGTGTCGAAAATGCTGATTTTTGCCATCTGGGTATTCCATTTCTAAGCGTGGAAAATAGGAAAAACTAAAAATATTCGAAAAAACAAATAACACAGTCCTGTAGAGCAGAAAAGGCACTGTCTAATGAATACAAACGCTTTGCTCAACAACAAACAAATCCTTTAAAAAATCCTCTTTGAAAAAAAACCGAACGAACTTATTCCCCAACCTAATATAAGTACTTATTAATATTAATATATTATTTTTTGAAAACTCAGTAGGTACTTATTAATATTAATACCTATTCCTCTTTGAAAAACTCCATTTGTACCATTTATTAAAATCCTAAATTATAATAATTGAATTGTGGTATTTATTTATTTATTTATTTTAGGTTTTCAATTTATAAAATAGGTAAAGAAATGTTTCCAAGATATTACATAAAAATTAATCAAAGTGCAATTTTCCGATAAAAGATATGATTTTTCCATAATACCTACTTACCATATAATCTTAAAAGTACTACACTGTAAAATTTATCTAAAGTATTATAAGTATGTACTTATTAATATTTATTTATTTTTTCTTTGAAAAAAATCATTTCCAGTATTTTTATTTAATTCTATGATTATATCTATTTTAATTTTAAAGATGAGTAGCATTTACCATATAAGCATATTTTATAAATTTAATTCAAATATACACTTATATATTATGTACTAGCTGCAAGGCCCGCCTTCGGCGGCCCTCTTGCTAGACAGGGGGCACGCCTCCTGGATCCCCAACCCACGAACCCCACCCTCATACCCCATTCCCACCCACCACGCCCCCCGAACCCCACCAAGCATCTCCCACTACCCGAACCATGCACCCGTGCCCAACCACCCCGCACCACCCCACTACGCCTCTGGAACCTCACCTAAACCCCGACTCAACCCTGCACCTCCCCACCCCGCGCCCTACCCACCCCACCCCGCACACCCCACTAAGCCTCTGGATCCTCTCCTGAACTCTCACTCCTCACTGCACCCCCTGCGCCCTCCACCCCGCACCAAGTTTTTCATTTCTAGTCTTCTAGTGATTATGTATACAAAATTTTGTTAAGTTGGCTCTAAGGGTAAGAATTTTCATTTTTTGACCCCCCATTTTGGGTGGTTAGTTTTTGCATTTCTAGCTTCTAGTGACCCACAGATTATGTATACAAAATTTGGTTGAGCTTGCTCCAAGGGCAAGAATTTACATATTTTTCGCCCTCCCCCTTTTTGGGTGGTTTTTTAAGGGGAATTTTTTTAAACAAAAGTTGTCAGAAATCACATCCTCTACCACTTTGCTTCTTATAAAATTTGCCGTAGAGTTAATAGTTCAGGAGTTATTTGATCATTTTCATTCGTGCGCCCCCCCAAAAATATCAAAACGTTGTATAGCTAAAAACGTTAGAAGACGTCTGATATAAATATGAAATTTCATAATAATCCCTTCAGCCGTTTTTACGTGAATCGTGAGCAACTTTTCGGAAACGACAGAAACATACAGACAGGAATTTTGTTGAGGGTGTTTTCGTTTATAACTTTGCTTGAAACGTGTGCAACCAAAATTTAGCGTGATTTGGAGAAATGTACACACAAAACCTTAATTTTATATATATAGATAAGTAGGTGGCTGATTCTCAAAAAAAAAATCGAAAAATAACTTCGATAATTTGATGGTAATTTTTTTTTACTATTATGGAATTTCTTTTGTAAATTTGATAGTAAGTACATGGGCTAATTGTCTAAAACGTTATAGTGGTCTCCAACTTTTTTGACTTTAAAGGGGGTTGAGGGGGTCCATATAGATATGGGTTCTGAACAGTTCCAAAAAAAATATGTAATACCCGGAAAAAAATATGATAAATGGTGAGAGACAACATGGAACATAAACTTGTTCTTGTACTGGTTTACTGGACCGTCGTTTAGAAAACCAACACTAACAATTTGTATGAGCGAGGTGAGGGAATGACGAAACGAAACATTATTGCACAAAAGTAGAAAAAATAACCTTATAATTTTCCATGTGAATATGATACTTTATTAATACTAGAAACACCCACAGATATATGATAAATGATACATAAATAGGCGCTTAACTTTTTACAACACGGTATGAGGGAATGAGGGCCCAAAATGTATACTTGGAAAAAGTTTTTATTTTTAATAGTTTTAACACTAAATCTCATCACTCATAGTGCAGTCATATTTTTAGAATATCAACAGTGACAACTTCTAAAAACTATATAAGGCAGCGTTCATTATATAATTTGAAATTATGTTTTAATCCTACTTTTATACAAGTGTGAGGGAATGATTCGTTTTTTAAGGACTTTTGACCCCTTTTATGAATAACGGAAATAATAGTAATCTTAGCTCGCCCTGTATAATATGGAGTAGATTTTTCGGCGTAAATTAAATACTTGGGGTGTGTCTAAACTACCACCAAAATATCAACTTTTCATGAATTGAGGGCACTAATTTATTTAAGTTTAATTAGGGACTTGTTTTGGATCATATTTAACACAAATTATTTTTATCTCGAAAACCGATAGAGATAGGTATAGGATAATATTAACAAAAAAGTATTTTAATAAAAGGGCCGTTCTAAAAACGTGTTAATATACGGGGTGTTCCATTTAAAAAATAAATCTATGATGTCCTTAAAAGTTAAATTCATTTAATAAAAAAATAAAGTTGCTACGACTTTTCGATGGAAGCCGAAACGTCGCAATGCTGAAAAATATTTTATATCGATAGAACAGGTAAGACGATTAAACGTTTTATAATTGTTTTTATAAAAGAACTTTATTTATTTAATAGAATAAAAAATAATCAAGAATTTATTTAAAAATATATTTCGCATAAGCAGGTCTCAATTTTCTGAAAAAACAACACATTTTGATAGGTTTTATTTATTAGCAATTGGATGAATAAAAATGAATCATATGGTTGAATCAAAACAGGTGCAGGAGGTGGGGGATCCGGGGGTAGGACGAGGTTTCGGGGGTGGGGTCAAGCGGGATGAGGGGGGTACAGTGGGCGAATACTATATATATTTGTATTTTTTTAATTTGAAAACGGCTCTCAAATAAAAATCGACCTTTTTATCAGAATTTTAAATTAAAAATAATATTAAAATAAAGGTTCTAACTGAAGGAAGAAGTTACCGAGCATCGCTCGGTGCCTCCAGGTACTTTATTTTATTTTACACTCATATGATTCCAGTAATTATTTAATACTTTTGTTTTGTCTAGCCACATATGAATTTCCATTACGTTTCGGACGCTTTTTCATTGTATTTTGTAATGAAACATATTTTCTATATATGGTATCTTTCTATACTTAATAATAATCGGTTGTGCGACGACGCCGACGTGGTTTTTTTTAATTTTAAATCCTACTAATAGTTCATGACTAATAAAATGTATTAAAATTAAGAAATTTAAATTATTATTTTATGGTTAATTGTGGTTAATTTACCTGGGGGGTTGAATTTTTTTTCAAAAAAAGATGTTTAAATCTTTACATTAATTATTTAAATTATTATTTTAAAACCCACTAATAATTCATGACAAATAAAATTTATTAAAATTAAGAAATTTAAATTATTATTTTATGGTTAATTGTGGTTAATTTACCTGGGGGGTTGAATTTTTTTTTCAAAAAAAGATGTTTAAATCTTTACATTAATTATTTAAATTATTATTTTAAAACCCACTAATAATTCATGACAAATAAAATTTATTAAAATTAAGAAATTTAAATTATTTTATTTTAAAACTCACTGCGGAGTCCAGGGAGCTAAGTTCCCTGGCCAGTAAGATATACCCGCCGAAAGCGGGCTTTGCAACTGGTAGATTTATATTTTATACTAGCTGCAAGGCCCACCTTCGGCGGCCCTCTTGCTAGCCAGGCCCCCACCCCACAACCCCAACACTCCACCCCGCACCCCACCCTACTCCGACTCACTCCTAACACCACCCCCATACCCTCATACCATCCCCGCACCCACCCTCCGGATCCAGTTTTTACATTTCTAGTCTTCTAGTGACCCACAAATTATGTATACAAAATTTAGTTGAGTTTGGGCCAAGAGAAAGAATTTTCATTTTTTGATCCCCCCCCCCCCCCCATTTTGGGTGGTTAGTTTTTGCATTTATAGCTTTCTAGAGGCCCACATATTATGTATACTAAATTTGGCGGAGTTTGCTCCAAGGGCAAGAATTTACATTTTTTCACACTCAACCCTTTTTTTTTTGGTGTTTTATTTGGGGAATTTTCTTAAACAAAAATTGTCAGAAATCACATCCCCTACAATAATAAAATTTGCCCTAGAGTTAATAGTTTAGGAGTTATTATTTGATAATTTTCATTCGTGTGACCCCCAAATCACCCTTTGGGGTCAAAATATCAAAACGTTATATAGCTAAAAAACGTAAGTTAGAAGACATCTGTTCCAAATATGAAATTTCATAATAATCCCTTCAGCCGTTTTTACGTGAATCGTGAGCAACATTTCGGTGGAAACCACTGAAACATACAAGCATACAGACATACAGACAGACAGGAATTTTGTTGAGGGTGTTTTTGTTCATAACTTTGCTTGAAACGTGTGCAACCAAAATTTGGCGTGATTTGGAGCAATGTACAGACAAAACCTTAATTTTATATATATAGATAGAGTATAGGTATGTTAAATTTGAATTTAAGTAGATTCTAGGATTCTAAATTTGCCATTAATTAAACTAATTTCCCTAATAAATAAATAAATGATTAAAAGTCAGTTGGATTTAAAAGATAAGGCATGTTTTGTAAAATCCATTTATCACGTTGATTGTAAAAAAATAAGATAACAAATCCTCGTTCAAACTTTTTTCCATTTATTGCGATATTATCTGTGTGTTGTAGTGGTCGGTGAGTGCGAGTTTCCTGAGCCCGATCCCCTGCAAAGCAACCTCTAGCAAGCTCGTCAAGGACAGGACGAGTTTTTTTTTTTTATCGGAACTTATTAATCTAACATCGATATTGGCTCACAATAAGGTATCAATTTTTTCTTCACTTTTTCCCCGAAATACCCACGGTATTCCCGGCTAATTTCTCTCTCTAGCTTCCTCCACCAATAAGTCACTTATTACAGATTAAATGAACTCCAAGTTATCATTTATTAATTAAATGTTTATAAACATTCATCGTAGACATTATGATTAAAAAATTGAATGATTAAGGAAAAAATGTTTTATTAATAATAATCGCTCTTTTCCTCCTTATGTAATATATGTTCTAATACTTTTTAAACACATTTTAATAATGTTCTAAAAAAATCTGTCGTGATAAAAACAGTCCAAGAAAATTTACCATTAGTCCAGTCAAAAAAAAAATTTTGTACCAATAAATTAAGTAATAATCATTTCAAACAATAAAGCTTTAACAAATCTATGTAATCTATGTAAAGACAATAGTCCAGTCAAATTGTGCTCAAATGGGCCCCTATGGGGAAAGTTTTGGGGTAGTTCTGATTTTTTGCATATATATGTTTTTTGGGGCGCTGAATCCAAATCTGAGGTCTCCTACCAAAATTTCGTGACGCATCAATGTAGAAAATGCAAAAAAAGGTGAAAATTTCCATTTTTGGTGGTTTTACGCTTATAACTCGAAAACTATCAACTTTTCCTAAATGGCCTTCCAATGCAAAATGAAAGTTCATAAAATTTTCTACAAATTTTATTATTGAGGTTTTTTCTCTGACCGACCGTTCGGGTTCAAGCGCAAAATCCAAATTTTCGACCTCGGCAGCCCACCCAAAAACTCGCACTTTTTTCGATATTTTCCCATTTTAACAACGAAGGAGGATGTTTTCGACAAAGATCACTCTATATATTTTTAAACTATATTAAATTTGCTACAATTAAAACAAAGTTTCATCTTAATTGGATAATGGTAACCCGTGCCGCAATGAGGTTGAAGTTTTGAAAAACTTGAATTTTTTCAAAAAATCTCAGTTTTTCCTTCATAAAATTAAAACTACTAATCCTAGAAACTTGATTCTTAACTCATTTTCTAGGATATTTTATTGGCTTGAATATTTACTTGTATCACTTTCTTTTAAACCCTTAGATTTATAGATATCTAGCATTTTCCATGACAGGATATGATCCGAATCCTCAGAAATGTCATGGAAAATGCTGGATATCTAAAAATCTAAGAGTTTTATCAAAAAAGTGGTGCAAGTATACGTTCAAGTCAACAAAATTTCCTAGACAATGAAATAAGAATCAAGTTTCTAGGATGAGAGGTTTTCATTTTATGAATGAAAAACTGCGATTTTATGCAAAAAATTGCTATTTTTCAAAACTACAACCTCATTGCGGCAAGGATTACCCTTTATCCAATTAAGATGAAACTTTGTTTGAATTGTAGAAAATTTAATCTAGTTTAAATATGTATAGAGTGGTCTTTGTTGAAAACGTGCTCCTTTTTAGGTGCGAGTTTTTAGGACTTGCCGAAAGAGAAAAAATAGGCCAATTTTTAACTAGCATTTGGGCCCGAACGGTTGGTTGGAAAAAAAACTAAATGAAGAAATTTGTAGGAAATCTTAAGAAATATCATTTTGAATAGGAAGATTATTTACGAAAAGTTGATAGTTTTCGAGTGTTAAGCAAAAAAACGCCAAAAAATGGATATTTTCACATATTTTGCATTTTCTTCAATTTTGGTGGGAGACCGCAGATTTGGATACAGCGCCCCGAAAAACATACATATATGGAAAAAATCAGAACTACCCAAAAATTCCCATTTGAGCACAATTTGACTGGACTAATAATGAGAGAATTTTGAAGAAAAAAAATAAGCTGACGTGTTCTGACGTGGCCATGCACTTGACTTTACCATACAACCTGGCCCCTCACTTATATTTTATATTTAATAAAATTATTTATAATCATGTAAGGGAGGGGGGTTAGTTTTTGCATTTTTAGACTCTTGGGGGCCCACTGATTATGTATGCAAATTTTGGTTGAGTTTGGTCAAATGGCCAAGATTTTGAATTTTTAACCCCCCCCTTCCACCCCCTTAATTTTGGCTCGATATGCACCAAAATCTAATCAGCTCTTAACCTCAATGGACCAAAGCTATGTGTGAAATTTGGTTTCGACATTCACACTAGTTTTTGAGCTAGTTCGTCCAGAAAAATTTGGTAACGCACAGACAAACAGACATTTTGACAAAACAATTATTATCTCAAAAAGTATAATTTTTTCGATGTTCACTTATTAGAGCTTTTTTGTAAAGCGAAATGCCATGGTTTTGCTCAATTTTTTTATTCAAAATAGTTTCAGGCGTTTTGGAGATATTTCGAAAAAAACAACACTTTTTTCATGCACCATTACAATACTTGACCATACTTTTATATTTTACTCTTCTACTTTATTATACTTATTATCTCTATCTCCTTGTATTGACTTTAAGATGTGTCACTCGCTTTTTCTTGCTAAATTATGAATTTACAATTTTAAAATTTCAACACACATCGCGTGATTGTTATCTTTCAGGCCTCATTTCTTTTCTTTACGCCCCCTGCTGATAATAGTGCTAGGTGAGCTGACATTTTCAATTCACTTGAATTTTTTTTCCTTAGGTTAGTAGGAGATTAAGAAATTACGCATATTACCAGGAATCAGCAAACTTTGTTTATAACTTTTAAGGAGTTCGGTGTTGGTTCTAGGTGAAACATTTTAATATAATAATAAAACTTGAGTAAGATACGAGGTAGGTTTCACTTTTTTTTGTTTTTTGTAAAATAAGCTGACGTGTTCTGATGAGGCCATCCACTTGACTTTGCCATATAACCTGGCCCCTCACTTATATTTAATATTTAATAAAATTATTTATAATCATGTAGGGGAGGGGGTTAGTTTTTGCTTTTTAGACTTCTGGGGTCCCACTGATGTATATAAAATTTGGTTGAGTTTGATCAAATGGCCATGATTTTAATTTTTTGACCATGCACCCTCCCCCCCCCTTTGGCTGTTAGTTTTTGCATTTTTAGACTTCTGGGGGTCCACTGAATATGTATACAAAATTTGGTTGAGTTTGCTCAAACGGCCTAGATTTTTAATTATTAACCCCCTCCACTTGGGTCGATATGCACCAAAATCTAATCAGCCCTTAATCTCAATGGACCAAAACTACGTGTGAAATTTGGTTTCAATATTCACACTAGTTTTTGAGCTAGCTCGTCCACAAAATTTGGTAACGCACATACTAGCAGACTAACAGACATTTTGACAAAACAATTATTAATTAATAGAGTAAAGGGTGTGTAGTTTCACAGTCAATGAAATAAAACTCAAAGAGGTTTATACAAACTCAATATATTTCGGATTATTAGTCCGAAATATATTGAGTTTGTATAAACCTCTTTGAGTTTTATTTCATTCACTGTGAAACTACACACTCTTTACTCTATTAATTAACATCATGTTTCACCTAAAACATACACCACTTTCTATAAGTAAAACAATTATTATCTCGAAAAATATAATTTTTTCGATGTTCACTTATTAGGGCTTTTTTGTAGACCGAAATGCCATGGTTTCGCTCAATTTTTTTAATCGAAATATTTTCAGCCTAAAGTTAAGTAGGTTTATTACTAAATTATAATTCTGCTGAGAATGAAATACAAGATATTATTGTTACTGTCACTAAAAGAGGAGACAGAGGGGAATGCCGCATTGGATTTCCTTTACATGACTTTTCAAAACCCTGAAGATGGAGGGAATAGCCTCCGAAACATCGGTTTTATGAATAAAAAGATAGTGTAAATTATCTTCTTCTTTTTTGGACTACCTCATCGATATCCACTTAATAGTTTAAGCCGTTTTTGAGATATTTCGAAAAAAGAAGGAAAAAACCACTTTTTTTATGCTGCGATTACAAACTAGACCATACCCTGTATGGTAAAGTAAAAACAGATTGTAAAAATTTTAAGCTCGGCAGGCCAAGTATCAGACTTACTTAATGAAACAATAGGTATGTTTATTTTTATTTCTATTACTATAAAGCAAATAGAAAGAGTTTCTCGTATGTAATGTATATTAAAAGTTAAATAGAAATTAATATTTATTCTGAAATACCAAACAATATTTTTCCTGATTCGTTAGTATTCATTTAATAATTAGTTATAACAATTGTGTGTTTTTATTATTAATATGTTTCCTTAAAAACTGTACATGTAAGTAGATTTATTTATTTTTCAAATGAATATTACTAGTATAAGTGGGTATGTAGGTTTTACTGTAAATGGATTTTTTTTTAATAATAATTTATTAATTTCACTGTGCTCGACAAAAATTAAACAACAATTTCTAACCGTAAACCTAACAATGGATTCCAGTAGAGTTTTATGCAATTTTTCGATTTTTACTTTACCATACATATGGCTATGGACAAGTATTGTAATCGTGCATGAAAACAGTGGTTCTTTTGCTTCTTTTTTTCAAAATATCTAAAAAACGGAACAAATAAATTCCCTAATAACAAATCGCCTTTAGAAATTTTTTATAGTAATTCATAACAATAAAATTTTAAATTGAGTTTAATGCACAACCGCTGATATGGTCACCTCAAAACTTTTCCGCATTAACCCTTTTCCCCGCAAACCTCTTTGATCAAGGAGTTTTCTAAACTGGCTGAAGAAGAAAAACTAATTGAGCATTAAATTGATCACGCATACTTAAATCGTTGTGAAGCTAAAAGTAAGCGTTGGTCTCTTAAACCACATGAAGGTAATTCACGGAAACTATTTTGAATAAAAAAAATTGAGCGAAACCATGGCATTTGGGTCTACAAAAAAGCCCTAATAAGTGAACATCGAAAACATTATATTTTTCGAGATAATAATTGTTTTGTCAAAATGTGCGTTACCCAATTTTTGTGGACCAGCTAGATCAAAAACTAGTGTGAATATCAAAACCAAATTTCACTCGTAGTTTTGGTCTCTCCCGACCTCTGTCTTTCCCCGACACTTATAACCCTTCAAACCTTCAAAACCCGGGTGCACAGACACCTAAGCCTCCAGCCTTTAAAAATTAGAACCATTTGTCCGATTTGTTTTGGTGCATTGAGATTAAAAGCTGATTATATTTTGGTGCATATCAAACCAAAATTAAGGGGGTGGAGGGGGGGGGGGTTAAAATTAAAAATCTAGGCCATTTGAGCAAATTCAACCAAATTTTGTATACATAATCAGTGGGTCCCCAGAAGTCTAAAAATGCAAAAACTAACCGCCCAAAATGTGGGGGGGCGGGGGGTGTAGGGTAAGAAAATGAAAATATAGGCCCTTGTACCAAACTCAATCAAATTTTGTATGCATAATCAGTGGGACCCCAGAAGTCTAAAAATGCAAAAACTAGCTGCCCAAAATGTGGGGGGGGGGGGTGTAGGGTCAGAAAATGAAAATATAGGCCCTTGTACCAAACTCAATCAAATTTTGTATACATAATCAGTGGGACCCCAGACGTCTAAAAATTACAAAAACTAACCCCCCCCCCCCATACATGATTATAAATAATTTTATTAGATATTAAATATAATTGAGGGGCCAGGTTGTATGGTAAAGTCAAGTGGATGGCCACATCAGAACGTGTCAGTTTATTTTCAATAGTTTAGAGTTTTGAGATATTATCGGTCAAAATGACAAAAATAGCCATTTTGACCTATTTTCTAGTCCCATTAGATATTAAACAGCAATATTTGAAATCAAAATATTTTGCTGATGTAATAGAAAACAGCTTCCTCTTTGAGTTTCAAATTACCGCTTGCTTTTATCTCGATTAAAAACTAAAACTACGTGATTATTTATCAATATAAACAAAGATGAAATAATTCCATTTTTTACTAGAATTTCAATTATTAGAAAACAATTAAGTAAATAGTCTAGTATTTAGTGAAGTACCCGTAGAAACCGATCTCAGGGAGTTCCCATGTGTCTGTGGTCATGTACCACTAAATAAATGATAAACATTAAATTGTTTTTTCCTTATTTGTCTACACTCTTTTAAAATAAAATGGAAATTTTATTATTATTAGGCATCTGGCACGTATTCAGAAACTTTTTTCTATGTAGTGGTTATTTTGAAATAATATTTTTTAAATATTTTAGGCATATCTACTCTTATTAAATGAGCAAAAATTGTATATTTATTTATATATTTATTTGTTTGTTTGTTTATATATTTGTATCTTGGTTCTATTTTGAAAACGACTCTACCGATTTTAATGAAATTCACGGGTTAGGGGGTTTTTTACAATTTGATCTGTCACGGTCTCATCTTCGACAAAATTGTTTTTGATGGGTTTTTTCGTAATCAAATTAATTATTTTCAGGTAGACAAATCCCATTCTTAGGGTTTTAAAAAAGGTTTCCCTTTTGCTTTTATACCCAGGCAGACGATAGGTTGTTTGTTTCATTGTTCTAAAAGGCCTTGAAGAAGTATTGTGATTGTGGATTTTAACATATTTTGTTCTCCCTAAACGTTAGAAATATTAATAAACGTTTTATAATTGTTTTTATAAAGAACTTTATTTATTTAATAGAATAAAAAATAATCAAGAATTTATTTAAAAATATATTTCGCATAAGCAGGTCTCAATTTTCTGAAAAAACAACACATTTTGATAGGTTTTATTTATTAATTGGATGAATAAAAATGAATCATATGGTTGAATCAAAACAGGTGCAGAAGGTGGGGCGCAGTGGTGGGGAATCCGGGGGTAGGGAGAGGTTTCGGGGGTGGGGTCGAGCGGGGTGGAGTTGGGGGGGGGGCTACATTGGGCGACTATTATATATTTTTTTATTTTTTTAATTTGAAAGCGGCTCTCAAATAAAAATCAATCTTTTTATCAGAATTTTAAATTAAAATAAAGCTTTTAACTGAAGGAAGAAGTTACCGAGCAACGCTCGGTACCTCCAGAGTACTATTACCTAATATAAGAATACCAGGTGCGAAAAAAATCAAATGGATTGTAAATTAATTATTTTATACTTATCAAAATAATTTTCATCAAAAGTACTTAAATTAAGGTACTTTGAAGAATTTTTGATGATTTTTAAATTAAAGGGCTGGCAAATTAGAAAGGCACACCCCTACTTCTAATGATTTTGTAGGGACATATCATGCGACTGGAGCGCCTAAGTAAAAATTAATATAAAACATGTTTATTAGGTTTTTAAAAGACTTATCTCAGGATACCCCTCTCGATAGATTTTATCATAACTTTCTATCTATAATTAGGGAAGAGCCTCTAAAATCTATCTATCTATATCTATACTTATTATAATCGGTTTGCGCGACGACGCTGACGTGATTTTTTTAATGTTAAAACTCATTAATACTTCATGACAAATAAAATTTATTAAAATATAATAATTAACCGGAAGGCTTAAGTTTTTTTTTTTTGAAAAATAAGATGAATTTTTTTCAAAAATAAAACTCACGGTATAATCCAAATATATTAGGAAAGAATTTATATTTAAGGTTGAAAATTTAAAATTTGAATAGAATATTTTTTCATGCATATCAGAGGGCACCCCCCCCCCTCTTTGGTTCAATTTCAATCAAAATCTAATCAGCTTTTAATCTCAATGCACCAAAACTACATGTTAAATTTTGTTTTGATATTCACATTAGTTTTTGAGTTAGAGTGTCTACAAAAATTTGGGAACGTACCAACAGACATTTTTTGACAAAATAATTAATATCTCGAAAAATATAATTTTTTCGATGTTCGCTTATTAGGGCTTTTTTGTAGTCCAAAACACTATGGTTTCGCTCAATTTTTTTTTTATCAAAATAATTTAAGCCGTTTTTTTAGATATTTTGAAAAATCGAAGCAAAAAAAAAAACAAAAATAAGCTGACGTGTTCTGATGTGGCCATCCACTTGACTTTACCATAAAACCTGGCCCCTCACTTATATTTAATATTTAATAAAATTATTTATAATGTAGGGGGTGTGGTAGTTTTTGCATTTTTAGACTCCTGGGGGCCCACTGATTATATATACAAAATATGGTTGAGTTTGGTACAAGAGCTTAGATTTTTATTTTTTGACCCCCCCCCCCCCATTTTGGGCGGTTAGTTTTTGCATTTTTAGACTTCTGGGGTCCCACTGATTATGTATACAAAATTTGGTTGAGTTTGCTCAAATGGCCTAGATTTTTAATTTTTAACCCCACCCCTCCACCCCCCTTAATTTTGGGTCGATATCACCAAAATCTAATCAACTCTTAATCTCAATGGACCAAAACTATGTGTGAAATTTGGTTTCGATATTCATACTAGTTTTTGAGCTAGCTCGTCCACAAAAATTTGATAACTCACAGACTAACTAACAGACTAACAGACATTTTGACAAAACAATTATTATCTAGAAAAATATAATTTTTTCGATGTTCATTTATTAGAGCATTTTTGTAGACCGAAATGCCATGGTTTCGCCTAATTTTTTAAATCAAAATAGTTTCAGCCGTTTTTGAGATATTTCGAAAAAAAGAAAAAACCCTGTATGGTAAAGTAAAAACAACACTTTTTCCATTCGTTATATGGTAAAGTAAAAATATCAAAAGCCAAACAAAGAATTTTATTTACTAACCGAAAAAGCTGATATATATATTCTCAAAATTTTTCCAATCCTTGCACAAATTTACAAATAGTAAATGTATATTTATTTCTAAATTAAAGAGCTCGAAAATAAATGCATGCACACTTGAGTATTACAGCGGACTGATGTCTTTATCTAAATAAGTTCATCCGGAAAATATAATATTTATTTAATTAAAAATAAAAATAATAATTTAGCTGACCTAAATCGATAAACCGAAAACAAAAATGATAAGGAAAAGTCAAGGAAAAAAAATATTTTTTTTTTAACACCTGAAAAACATTAATTTGATTAGGAATAAAATAATAGTAGTAGATATATAATTAAAAGTACCTAAGGTTTAAATCGAGCATGTTTTTGTATAATTAATATGTCATCATTTGACCCGATAGGATTATCTCGAAACCAAAAGAACTTTTATCAACTCGTCCATTTTGAAGAATAATGTTTTAGTGTGCGTGGAATAGAGTATAAATAATGTCTCGGCTGCATTTTACTCAATTATTTGTTTGCCGCGATTCCGTTCGGATCAAGAGCTCCCTCCGTTCAATTCTGGCTTCAAGCGCTAGAGAGAGAACCTGTCCTGCATTGAGAGACCCCCTGGTCCCCCACCTAACCAGGACATCCCCTCTTCGTTTCAGGAACATGCCTGCGAACCTTTTACCATGGATTGTAGTAGTACTAGCGATGGCAGCCTCATCTACCTTGCAGCAGGTCGGCGCCCAACAGCTGCCAGAATCATGCGACAGGTAACAAAACAACCACCCTATTTATTTTACAATAAAAATTTACTTAATTATTTCTATTTATTATTTATTTTACTTGAGAAACTACCAAATCACTAAAATTATTTTACAAAACGCTTCTTCTATGGGTCTCGTCGATACTAGAGGTGTAAGGCAGACGGGCCCAAAAATCTAGGGGGCCTTGAGACTACCGGGAGCCAAGAAAAATTTGCTTTAAAGTTATATTTTTGTAATTAAATACTTCTTAAAAATATATAGGTTCTCCATGAGGATTCTTCCGGGTGGGGGCGGGGGGAGGAGAACTGTTACCCCTCTGGTGGGTGTAAGGTATTTAATTATAAAAGATATGTATTATTCTTAACAGCAGCTCTACCTAAAAAAAGATAAGTTTTTTTTCTATTTTTTATTTATTTTACTTCAAAAACTACAAAATCACTAAATTATTGTACAAAAAACTTCTATGCTTCTTCAATATGGGTCTCATCGATACTAGAGGCGTAACAGGCGGGCCCAAAAACTAGGGGGCCGTGAGACTACCGGGGCCAGCTTTAATGTTATGTTTTTACTTTATCCAATGCGAAGCATGGGAGAAAGTATTGGAATCGCTCTCGCGGCAAGTGCGACTTCAAAGGGTCCTCAGGTAAAGACTACGGAACCCATAGACTCAATTAAGGTCACAAATTGAAGTATTCAATGAAATTGAATTTTAGCACGTGAAGGTTTTGCCAAAAATTACCTGGAATCTCGCCGAGAGGCCAAAAAGTGCCATTTTTTTTGGAAGTGCGTGCGGATGGATGGATGGATGTATGTGTGTGTGTTATCGTTTTTTTCGTCCACGATTTCTTCCACACCTTTGCGCTGATTGAAATGAAATTGAAAAACTACCATTAGTTTAACAAAATGAAGCGCTGATTAGTTTTTGGTACATATCGGTCCACAAACATTAGTACTTTATTTCAGTACTTTTTTAGTTTTTTCTAAATATCTTGAAAATGACTTAACCAATTTTGATGAAATTTAATATCCTAATTAAGTACTTTGGGGTCCACAAAAAAGGTTAAATAAAGTTTTTAGTAAAATTATATTTTAAAGTACTTTACTCAAGAACATATTAATATTTCAAATGAATTTTGGATAAAATTTAGCAACGATCCGTTGCAGTTTATTTGTTATTAAATACTTCTTTAAAATATATAGGTGCTTCACGATGATTCTTCGCGGGGGGGGGGGCGAGCAGGAAAAACTGTTACCCATGTGGTGGGTGTAAGGTATTTAATTATAAAAGATATATATTATTCTTAACATCAGCTCTACCTAAAAAAAGATAAGTTTTTCTCTATTTATTTATTTTACTTCCAAAACTATCAAATCACTAAATTATTGTACAAAAAAACTTATATTGTTCTTTTATGGGTCTCAACGATACTAGAGGTTTGTAACAGACGGGCCCAAAAATCAAGGAGCCAAGGAAAATTTGCTTTAATGTTATGTTTTGAATTAAATAATCCTTAAAAATATATAGGAGCTCCCGAGGATTCTTGCGAGGGCCCCGGATGGCAGAAAAAACTATTACCCCACTGGTGTAAGGTGTATAATTATAAAAGATATCTATCTATTCCTCATAACATAATGTTGTTCAGTGAAATATTTTTTTCTTCGAAAATTTAAAAAAATAAAAAAAACGTGTCTCAAAGAATATATTTTTTACTAAAATTTTCTCTATTCTACTTAACAAATAAGATGCGTAATTTTTTTCTATGTATTAATTATTATTTTATTGTAAATTAATAGTACTTGATTTTGTTTATAATCAGAAATCACTTCTTTATCTATTTATTTTACTATAAACCTCAAAATCAGTAAGGGTACGTTCAAGTAACATTTATATCCGGGGGGAGAGGGTTTAAATTAAGTCTTACTAGTGTGTTACGTTGATGAGGGAGCGTCTAAATACATTGTTACGTAGCATTAGGAGTTTTAATAAATTATTGTTTTTAAATATTTTAAGTCATAAAATTAATTTGAACTAACCTTTTTTCATAATAAGCAGGGTGTTTTATATATTATTATAATAAAAATAGAAAAATTATTAATCTTAATTTCAAAAAAATCCATTATGCTACGAAAACAATGCTTGAAAGAGGGGAGGAGTTTGTACAAATGTTACGATGCGTTATGTTAGAGTACGAGGGCCCTAAATATTGTTCAAAAAAACATTACTTGATTCTTGAACGTTTCCTAAATTAATGATTCAAAAAGTCTTCTCTGCTAATATGGAGCACATCAATACCAGAATTATAATTTAATCGAAGGTGTATACCTAATAATAAAAGATATATGAATCCTTACCAGGCTCATTGGAACGTTTTTAATTCAGGGGGGGGGAGAACCTTGGGAGGAACGATTGGTCAATTATTTTCCCCATTCTCCCCACCCCCCCTGCCGCACTTTTTTTATAAGAATTTTTGGCAAATTAGCTAATACCTATGAGAAAATTTGGAAAATGAAAATGTGGGAAGTTAAGGAGAGAAAAATAATAATTGTATTATTATAATAATTATTTATTTATTGTTTGCCAAATTGTTTTTTCTGGATAGCGCCTCAACTAATAAGCAATGATTTTGAATTTGTGCAAAAATTATTCATTACAATTCATTTCCTTAAACAAAATCTATTCCGGGGGTTAGAGCATTACCCCTGGAACCTCCTTTGAAGCAGGGTGAAAAGGAACACAGATGTACCGTCTGTTCTTTATAGGTAGGCTTACCATACGTCCCGATTTGACCGAGATAAATTATTTAACTTTTAAAAAATTTTGAAAAAAAAATTTAAAGCTTTACTGGTTTTTTACTTTTTAGTGAAACCCTCTAAAGAATTCTAAATTCAAGATTTCAAAATTGGTTAATTGTTTTAGCCAAAATATTGATACACGTATTTTTATTTGAGTTAGTACCTACTTTATTACAGAGCTTTTCTTTTATAGAATTTTCGAAATTTCTTTAAAACTAATAAATTGGTGTTGAAGGAGAATAAAAGAGTGTGTCTTCTGCTGGAATTATGAATTTTATTTATAACGATACTAGAGTCACTTTCCATTCATACATTAATTCCTGTGAATCAATTGTAATAGAAACTATAGTCTCGTTATAAATAAAATTCATAATTGCAGCAGAAGACAATATTTTATTATCTCTTTCAATATATAAAAATTCTGCTACCCTCGGCAAAAAACTCAACTGGTGTTGTTATGGTCTAAATTTCAACACGTAAACCTAACAATGGATTCTAGTAGAGTTTTCTACGCTGATTATGATGCAATTTTCCGATTTTTTACAACACGTCAGAGTTTTGAGATATTATCGGTCAAAATGACGAAAAAGGCCATTTTGACATATTTTCGAGTCCCATTAAATATTAAACAGCAATATTTGAAATCAAAATATTTCATTGACGTAATGGAAAACAGCTTCCTCTTTGATTTTCAAATCACCACTTGTTTTTGACCCAATTGGAACTCGAGTTATAACTAAAGAACTAAAACTACGTGATTTTAAAGGATAATAAACATAGATAAAAACATAAGTTTTTAATCTTTTAGCTATAACTTGAGTTATAATTGAGCTAAATTCAAGTGATAGTGTGAAAATCAAAGAGGAAGCTGTTTTCTATTACCGCAACAAAATATTTTGATTTCAAATATTGCTGTTTCATATCTAATGGGACTCGAAAATAGGTCAAAATGGCCTTTTTCGTCATTTTGATCGATAATATCTCAAAACTCTGACGTGTTGTAAAAAAATCGGGAAATTGCATGATAATCAGCGTAGAAAACTCTACTAGAATCCATTGTTAGGTTTACGTGTTGAAATTTTTGTTTAATTATTGTCGAGTAGTGTTATTATTGGGAACTTTGACTTAAAATAAATTGGAAATTAAATTTTTTAAATGTTTCTACGTTTCTCAGTTAAGTTTAAAAATTGCCTGAGGAAGCAGAAAAATATACTGCGAAACGTAGCAACATTTTAAAAATTTAACTTCCATTATTAGCCACGTAAGAAAAAATTTCTTTCAAAACAACTCAAACGATTTTTATAAAAACATTTCAGTGAACACAGGGGGCTACAAGCTATTATACAAGGTTGTTTTTAAAGATAGGGTTTTTATCTTATCAAAAATAAATAACACTTGATTATTATTATTAAAGTTCATAGCGTCCATATTATTTAATTATTTAAGTAAGTTCGCAGGTATATGGATAGATTTTTAATTATTATTATTATTTTTTATCATAAAAAAGCAATACTTTATTTTCATTTACCTATAAAATATCTATTCATTTAGGTATCTAAAATATAAAAGTTCAAATTGCTGGTGAGATTTCTAAAGGAAATCACGAGAGATTGTCAATTACTGAATCCTAGATGTTATTGATTATTTTTATTATATATCAGAAAGGTTGATTTCACCCCCTTGGGAATTGAACGCGAGTGCCAAAAATGCTATCCTGGCTTGTCCTCCGAGGCGAACCAGTCTGACATATATTTCTATCTCTCTAAATAAATTTTTAGGGAAACATTTTTTTCCTTAAAATTTGAATTTTTATTTAAATCTCACATAATTAAATATAATTAACACAAATACATAATACAATAAAACTACGACGTTTCGAACAACTTATTCTGCGATCGTTCTCAATATGAGCACCTACTCCGATTATAGGTTAACCCGAGGGTGAACCGCGACCTAATATGCTGTACACCTACTTCCACTTGTACTTCCAAATATTTCCAAGCACTTCCAAATATTTCCAAGTACTTTCAAATATTCCAAGTACTTCCAATTATTTCTAAGTACTTCCAAATATTTCCAAGTACGTCTAAATGTTTCCAAGTACTTCCAAATGTTTCCAAGTACTTCCAAAATACTTCCAAAGAGGTGTACACCTACTTCCAATCGCGGATCACCCCTCGGGTTAACCTCATACTTGAGAACGATCACAGGATGGGTCGATCGAAGCGTCGTAGTTGTATTGTATTATTTGTTCGTGTTCAATAAATAATTATAATTAGGTAATTATGGGGGATTTAAATAAAAATTCAAATTTTAATAAAATTAATCACAAAAATAAAAACTTCAACAGCTTTATTAATAATTTTTTTTTCTGTTCAATTTGAGAAACTGATAAATTTATAGAGAAAAAAATATACCTATAGCTGGATACCCCAGCTGGAATTTTTTTTTCATTTAAATAACAATGGAAAAAAATTCTGATTAAACTTGATTTTTCGCTATTTAAATTATTATTTTTTTGAAAAAATGACCATTTAGATTTTGTAGGGCGTCAAATTTTCTACAAAATAGTTTATTAGACTCAAGTGTGTACGACCAATAATTCTAAAGTTTACCTTGAATAGTCTGCAATTTGTCCCCTAGCCAGCAATATGACCCCCGAAGGCGGGCTTCCAAGCTGGTAAATAATAATAATAATGTACACATAAATCAAGAAAATTTCATTCTGTAGGTATTATTTTCTTAAAAATATTTCAATTTCATTTTTTTAACATAATACGGAATTTATAAATGATCTTTCGCCATAGAAATTATATAACCTAATACCTATAATATATTGATTTTTCATTACTATTCACAATTTAAGGTCAATACGAAAAGAATATAAAATTAGCAAATTTTCAAGGCCACATTAAAAAGAATTTCCTCGTCAAGAGACGAATTTCCGTTATGATGATTTATATGAATTTAAAAACTTATAATATGTGGCATGCTGTGGGTGCGCCGCATCCCTAAAACTGCAAGGGTATTTTCATACCGTGTCAAATTTGGATCTCGTGTAGCTTTATTTCGCTTAGCTTAATTATTAATTTCTTATAGGTAATTGATTTCTATTAATATTTATTAATTTGTATTGATGTTTGGTTGACCTAGCCATCAAGGATTTGTGCCTCTAAGCAGCTCGAGGAATAAAGATTTATTTATTAGCTTCAGCAGAAGTAGCCAAAGTGAATAGACTGTCGGCTCTGTCTTTAATATTATCAAATAAAAAAATTAATGTTAAATTTGAAAAATATCGGAAAATATTGTTATACGGTTATCGATGAATGTTGAAAAGAATAAAATAAAATTGTCAAAAATGAAAAGTCCTTTTTGGACAGCATCCCCTGGCTGAAAATAAATAAATAAATAATAAATAAATAATAAATAAATAAAAAATAAATAATGAATTAAATAATAAATAATAAATAAATAAATAATAAATAAATAAATAATATCCCCAAAAATCGTTTTTCCCTTTGATGATCATAAGAACCTTTATTGTAGATCTTGTAGTTTAGGTTTCAATTTTTTTAACAAGATCAATTTTCGAAGAATTGAATAAAAAGTAAAAAAAAAAAAAAATGAAATAAAGAATAAGTACTAATTTTAAAATCTAAATTGAATAATTGGGAGATGATACTTTTTAAAT
The DNA here is from genome assembly GCA_024734495.1 of Forficula auricularia. Lineage (NCBI taxonomy): Eukaryota > Metazoa > Arthropoda > Insecta > Dermaptera > Forficulidae > Forficula > Forficula auricularia. Next base: position 154,134 of record JALMQS010000912.1, read on the forward strand.
TTAATCTAAATTAAAAATTTCATAATTATAGCTTCAAAACGCTCTTGTCTGATCATTAGTTATAAATACCTAAATAATTTCTAAAAAAGAAAAACACTTTTAGACTCAAAATTATCTTCCAACGTAAAGATGTGAAAAAATCTCAACTTTGTTTTTTCGCAAAAACATTATTTACAACTCCGTTATTATTTATTACTTAAATAGTACCTGAGTAATGAAAAAAAAATCAAAATATTTATTAAAATACCTGGAAATCACTAAATTGGAATTTAAATAGGATATAAAAACAGAGTTCATGTATTTATTTATTTTTTTTATTTCAAAAATTAATGTTAATATAAATGGAAGATGATTAGAATTTGGTTTTTGCTGCGGCCTTCCTTAATTTTATTTTAATGACCCGATTACAATAATATAATGATGATAAACTATCAAAAGCTAAACACAATACGATTATTATCACAAGTGGAAGTTTAGTCCGAAGTTTTCGTTCGTATTTTGATATATTTCATGGTCATTGACAGAAGAAATACAAGAAGATAAATATTAACATACGTGAATTGGAAGATAAGATATTATGATGAGGTATGACTGGAAAAGGCAATCAGGCTTAGCCTAGTATTGATTAGGCGGTCCTATCTAGTATTATTGAATTGAAAAAAAATACGAATTGTACTTAAAAATGTCTGAAACGTGGAGAAAAAACAGCTTTGAATTATGTCTATTTGTATGTATGTGTGTGTGTGTTAAATTTTGGGCTTTCTAGCTTCAGTACATGCGATTAAAAAATGCAGAAAACAATTTTTTCTTAAAATAAATAAAATGAAACCCAATACGGAGTCCAGGAGACGTAGTACCTATAATATACTTAATTTATTTATATATTTTTTTGCAGCAGAGAATTTTCTCTGGAGAGAGACGGACTGGTAGAAATTTTGATTGAAAGTAATGGAAGGCCAGCCCAGTAGTGAGGAAAGAAAAATTAACACATATAAAATAAGGTGTAATTTCATTGGAATCCTTCCTCCTTTCCTTTCAAACCGACGGTTTCGGAGGATTTTTCCTCCTCTTCAATGGTTTCAAAGGGTTAATGAATGAAACAAATAAAATGTTTCCTTCTTCTACTCCACAGTAGTGTTCAAAAACTTTCTTCTATTTTTAACAAAAGAAATAGAAAGACAAAATTTTTTTTTCTTCTTTTCTTAATTTTCCATTTCTTTTGTTAAAAATGAAGAAAGTTTTTGAACACTACTGTGGAGAGAAGAAGGAAATATTTTGTTTGTTTCATTCATTGACCCTTTGAAGCCCTGAAGAAGGAGGGAAAAATCCTCCGAAGCGTCGGTTTGAAAGGAAAGGAGGGGATTCCAATAATTACTCTTATTTTGATGTGTTAATTTTTCTTTCCTCATTACTTCAGTGGTCTTCCATTACATTCAATTATTATTTATATATATTGTTGGAAATAAAATAAAATTTATATAGGTAAACTTTTACTTAGGATAATACGTAGTAGGTAGGTATGTTAATATATAAAAAAATAAAAATAAAAAAATAAATAAATATACAACATTACAAAAAAAGTGTATAAATCAACTGGTGTGGTCACCACACGACTTTCACATATTCTCACTTATTTGAAATCATCGCGACCCTCCTAATTTAAGTCCAGTTCCTTTATTTCAATCGGATTAAAATTTATACACGACTAATAACTCATTGATAAGTACACGAATTTAAACAAATCGTTACTACTGTTTTTGAGAAGAAAAAACGAAAAATCTTTCATGTAAATTCGTTTTCAACCAAAAAGCTTGGTGAACTCCTAGAATATATAGAGCTTAAGTTTCGAATTTCATAGCTCTGAGACTTATGGTTGCGAAAGGCAGGAGGTAGCATGCCTACACACTGACCAATGTATTTTTGGCCTCTGGGGACCACAATATCCGATTTTCTGACCCAAATTTGGTTTCCAACTTTTAAGGGAATCGATTACTTTCACCTAGAAGTTACAAAATGAAATTATTTTTTTATCTCTAAGATAGAAGCTCTCAAAGAGTCAGGACCCAGACAGGCCATCACAATACTTTTATAGAATACTAACTGTCACCCGGGCCTTCGGCCGCGACATCACTAACCCCTGGCGGGGAGCGTCTCGTTTTTATGGTTATAATTTATATAGATAATAGCTGAGCCGACCACGGATTGCTGTGACTAACTCATATGCTTTAAAAAATAATGATAGTTTTGAAAATAAATTGAAAATGCAAATAATTATAGAATAGGTATTAAAACAGTAAATGAATTATATATTACTTGTCAAAATTTTTCCCTTAACCAAAAATAATATTGACAGTTGAAAGATTTCCAAAATGCTATTATAGGCCATCTTGTTTGTTTGCTTTTACCCCCCCCCCCCCGAGAGATGGCTGCTTTACTCGCCACAGGGTGTGATATCTATAAAAACACTAGTGTATTTGAATATAATGTGTGAATATATCAAAGAAATCGGTGAAGAGCTTTCGGAGATCCTTCAACCTATCACTTAAGCGTAACAGTATATTTTTATTTATATAGATAAATGTGAAAGTAAAAAGATTTATATTTATAGAGTATTTTAGTGTTTAGGAGTGAGAAATTAATATAATTTATCTTTTTATGTTTAGCTCCTTCGTATTAGTAATGGAAACTTTTGAAATGGATAAATGAAATTTAATAAATGTTCATGTTGAATTATTTATTATTGTAAGTTACTAGTTTCGCCATTGTTTGGCTCATCAGACCTATTTACATTTTTTGTTTATAAAAATTTTTTTGATTGAACAATACATTTCAGTGGGAAATCACAAATAACATATCACAGTTCCAGAAAGAATACATTCGACGAGAGACAGTCCAAGAGTTAAAAAGTGGTTAAATATTAAATTTCATTTATCCATTTCAAAATTTTCTATTATTAATACGAAGGAGATAAGCATTAAAAAGATAAATTGTAAAAATTAATATTTATTTATACTCTACAAATAGAAGATTTAAGTTGATAGATTGGAATATGAAATAAAACCTATAATAAATTAATTTGACATAATCTCTTAGTTCATTTAAAACTACAAAACATTTTCTTATGCTTCAGGGAGTGTCCCTGTATATAATATTAAGTCTTATATAAGTAAAATATAATTTTCCTTAAATGTTTTCCTAAAGCTTAGAAAAACAATCAATTTGAAATATTTAATCATTATCAAGAACTTTCAGGAAAATTTTTCCCCTTTTCAATGAAAAATATTTTGAAAAATTTGATAAAATATTTCAATTTGATTGTTTTCTAAGGAAAATCGTATTTAATCATATGCTCGTATTTGGGTTTTGTAATTAAGATTTCGAGACATATTAGATTATCCAAATATATACTTTCGTGGACAAATTTTTTCCATCATTTTTTCTCCAATACTATAAAATTTTATCAGGATGATGAAAATAATTACCTACTGAAAATCTCAATGGTTGAAAAATATATATTTATAGATATAGGGATATCAGGTGCGGGCGGTGACTTTTCAGCTATCAGAGGATGCTGTCCAAAAAAAAGACTCTTTATTTTATTATTCACAAAATTCATCGATAACCGCTTAAAATGATTTTTCGAATTTCAGATTAGATTTTTCCTTTATCATACAGAGTATGGTCAAGTATTGTAATCGTGCATGGAAAAAGTGTTTGACATTGAAAAAATTATATTTTTCGAGATAATAACTGTTTTGTGAAAATGTCTGTTAGTGCTATTATTTGTTATTTTTATCTGTTAGTGCGTTGCCAATGTTTTGTGGACGCACTAGCTCGAAAACTAGTGTGAATATCAAAACGAAATTTCACATGTAGTTTTGGTGGATTGAGATTAAGAGCTCATTAGATTTTGGTTGAAATCGAACCAAAAATTTAGGGGGGGGGTGGCTACATCAGTTTATTTTCATTTGATATTAAAGACAGAGCGGACAGTCTATCTTCCCTTTGACTACTTCCAGGGGCAAGTAAAAATAATCCACCTTTCTATCTTAGAGGCTCTGTCTGAATACTTTCAATAAATATTTTTTTGTTGCTATAAAATAATTAGTTTGGATGTAAAAAATTACGATATACTATGATTTGCGTGTACGGCTTGCACTTAGCCTCTTTGTTTAACTTTTCGAGTATCCAGTTTTTTGTGTTGAGTATACGAATAGATGCTAACCAGAGATGCGCCGCCCAGTCTTACGGTAGTCGTACCCTTAGCTGATATGCCAATATGGTTGTCTAAATACCAGGGGCTCCCAGGATCGAGATGTGGCTTTTAAATGACAGGGCTGATGCTGCTAATGGCAAACAGCGAGCATCATGTATGACCATTCAGGGTATAGTCAAGTATTGTAATCGTTTTTTGCCTCGTGTTTTTCGAAATATCTCAAAAACAGCTCAAAGTAATTTGATAAAAAAAAAAATTTTGTCGAAACCATGGCGTTTTTATCTACAAAAAAGTCCTAATGAGGGAACATTTAAAAAATTATATTTTACAAGATATCAATGATTTTGTCAAAATGTCTGTTTGTACGTTACCAAATTTTGTGTACGCGTTAGCTTAAAAATTAGTGTGAATATCAAAACGAAATTTCACATGTAGTTTTAGTGAATTGAGATTAAGAGCAGATTAGATTTTGGTTGATATCGAACCAAAAATTAAGGGGGGAGTGGCTCTTAAAAAATTAAAATGATAAAATTGTCAATTTTTTTTAGGGAAAGTGGTGTAGGTTTTAGGTGAAACATGATATTAAATAAAATTGTCCAACTACAAAAAAATCGGTTGTCTGTAAAGTCGGTTTACTGACGATAGTTGAACGTGACAACGTCATAAGAAAATACTGATGGAATGGTATTTTCTTATGACGTTGTCACGTTCAACTATCGTCAGTAAACCGACTTTACAGACAACCGATTTTTTCATAAAATTCTTCGTTCAGAAAATCATTTTAAATTTACAAAATACTTGAATAAAATTTATTGTTTAAATTTCTACTCGACTGTTAAAATTTAATTTTTGATTTTATTATTTTATAATAATAAATTTTGTATTGACATTATTTCTTTCAGCAAGTAAACTGAATAAAAGTTGTTGTTCAATTAGTTACTTAATTATTTTTGCAAATTTAATTGTAATTTGTTGTAAAAAAGTAATAATTTTGAATAATTTATTATAAGAATAAACTGTGATTAAATTATTGTTCATAAATCTTAAATTTAAAATTTAAAATTTGGAAACATCATTAAAATTTTTGTAACTGTAGCTTTTAAAAAGCCCGCCTCAATCTTTGTCGCTCGTTCCGCGCTCTCGCTTGCACTTCAAGCCTTAAATGGAACGCCTCAGAGCGAGGTAACGCCACATGAGTCATGTTTTTTCGTGCGTGCAGCTGGCTCCATCGAATTATAAGACGTTGTCACGTCAAAAACAACAACAAGAAAAGTGGAATTTACTATAAAAGCTAACTATATTAAAAAAGAGTTTTTAAGGAATTTGGTGTTGGTACTTGGTGAAACATTTGTTAAAATTATTGGATCAAATATACTTGGTAGGTTTCACATTAAGATATAAAAATAAAACGAATTTTATATCTTAATGTGAAACCTACCAAGTATTTTTTTATCCAATAATTTAAAAAAGAGTCGTTATTTCTTTCGGGTGCCAGAATTGTGGGGTTGAGGCTTCAAAAAATAGATGTATCAATATAACTTCAAGACCATTTGTATAAAATTTCGTATACCCTATAAGACTTTTTAAAAATTAATGACTCGCTGTGTGACCCAAGGAAGAGATGGGGGGGGGGGGGGGCGTTCAAAAATAATTTAAAATAATAAAATTCTCAAACAAAATCGAAGAAACTGATATTTATATTAGAAGATTTTCATTTTTAAAGAGATATGATAAATTGCTAATGGGCTCAAAATTCAGAGGGGAAAGGGGGAGTTCTTTCGTAAATGATTATAACTAATTTATTAAATACAAAAGAGGGGGCAGATTGTATGGTAAAGTCACGTGTATGGCCTTATCAGTTAATTTCTTTTTACATTCTAATTTTGAATGGATGTCTGAATAGTTTCCTTAGTAGGTATAAAATTAAAAAAATAAGCCGGCCAAGTACAAGTCAGACTTTCATACTGAGGGTTTGCTAGCTAATTTATATTTATATATTACTAATTGAATGACCCGTTGTTCCTTGAATTCAATACTTCCGGTTCCCCCAGGCAGCAGAAAAATGATAACTTATCTTCAAAAATACTTGTGATATCAAATTTGTTTCATTTGTCGGTCATAAGTAGAGAATGAAATAATTTTGAGAATTTTTTCAGAATTTTAATTTAAATATTTGTGGTACAAAAATCGTCAATTTTTAGCTCTCTCTCTCTCTCTCACACAAGGTCATTTTAAAGTAGAATAAATTAAAGATAATTAACACGAATTCTATACTTAAAGAGATCTTTACAGTAATACATTATGCCCTATGATAAAAAAAATAAGTTGACGTGTTCTGATGTGGCCATCCACTTGACTTTACCATACAATCTGGCCTCTCACTTATATTTAATATTTAATAAAATTATTTATAATTATGTAGGGGGGTTAGTTTTTGCATTTTTAGATTAATATGTGCCCACTGATTATGTATACAAAATTTGGTTTAGTTTGGTACAAGAGCCTATATCTTCATTTTTTGACCTTACAACCACCTCCCCGCCCCCACCAATTTTGGGCGGTTAGTTTTTGCATTTTTAGGCTTCTAAGGTCGCACTGATTATGTATACAAAATTAGGTTGAGTTTGCTCAAATGGCCTAGATTTTTAATTTTTAACCCCCCCCCCCCCCCCACTCCCCTTAATTTTGGGTCGAGATGCATCAAAATCTAATCAGCTCTTAATCTCAATGGACAAAAACTACGTGTGAAATTTGGTTTTTGAGTTAGCTCGTCCACAAAAATTTGGTAACGCACGGACTAACTAACAGACATTTTGACAAAACAATTATTATCTCGAAAAATATAATTTTTTCAATGTTCACTTATTAGAGCTTTTTTGTAGAGCGAAATGCCATGGTTTGGCTCAATTTTTTTAATCAAAATAGTTTCAGCCGTTTTTGAGAAATTTCGAAAAAAAGAAGGAAAAAAAACACTTTTTTCATGCACGATTACAAAACTTGACTATACCCTGTATGGTAAAGTAATATATTAATATATATTTTTGATCCCATAAAAAATTCGATCCGCCCTATAATAATTAATTGATTTTGAAGGAAATGAATACATAAAACTTTAAATTTCAATGTTTGTTAGTAATATATAGTACATAGTTTATTACGAGCTACAATGCCCTGACATACGGACTGACATAACATTTCAATTAACAAATTCGTACGATGACTAATAAAACAACAACTGACTTTATTCATCAAAAGAGTCTCTTTCAAGAGTGATCCATTCATTCCAACGCTTCTCTAACATTGCGATTCCTTTTTTGTAGAACTATTTATCTTTGGCTTTTGAAATAGGTTTCAGTCACTTCTTCAGGAGCCAAATCTCTTTCCCTGGAGCATTCTTTTTAGTTCTAGCCAAGTGTGGGTCAGAAGAGGATCTTCCACACTGCTGTAATCTGGTTTAATGAACTCCCTGAAGGTTTGGAAGATGTATGAACTCAGAGTTATTTTAATGAAGATGCAAGTGCTATTTATTTAGCTAAAGATTATGATTGCACAGATGTATGATATTTGTTATGCCTGTTGTAGATTCTTTGTGATCTTTTTGGGTTGAAAAAAAAAATTTAAAAAAAGAAACAGGTAGTAGTTGCTGGGAGACAGATCTGGAAAATACAGTGAATAGGAAAGCAATTAAGCATTGTTGCGATCGACTTGTGCCACGGTCTTGGTGAAAGAGCACTCTTTTCTTCTGCATTTGGGGTCGTGTTTTTTCAATTTCTTCCTTCAATCGCACCTGTTGATGGTTCTTCCTTTCTCAAGTTAATCGATGAATAAAATACAGTGCGCATCCCAGAATACCGGGACCAAAGCCTTAACAGCTGACATTTGTGCTTTTGATCGCTTTGGGCGGTTTTCACGGGTTTCCGTCCACTCAGCTGACTGCCGATTTGACTCTGGAGTATGGTGATGCATCCATGTTTCATCCAACTGGGTGAAAAAGTCCTTTTTATTGCGCTGAAACAGCTCAAAAAGCGCTCTGAACCGTCGACGCGTATTTGTTTTACAAGCCGATATTCTAGCGATACTAACTAATAGGACTCGAATATTTTTAGTGTTTTGGTTTTAAGTTTAAAGTGATTAATTAGTAGATTAATTAAGTAAATATTCTTCTTTCCAAATATATTGAGTACTGAAGTGAGAAGGAGACAATAAAAGAATGTGTCTTCTGCTAGAAAAATAAATTTTTAATTTATTTATAACGAGACTCTAGTTTCGAGGGCTTTGCTTTCTTCATCAGTCTATTACAATTAATTACTGTGAATCAATTCTAATAGACTGATGAAGAGTGTAAAGCCCTCGAAAGTATAGTCACGTTATAAATAAATTAAAAATTTATTTTTCCAGCAGTAGAAACACTCTTTTATTGTCTCTTTCAATTTATAAAAATTCTGCTCCTCTCGGCAAAAAAGAAACTTTCAATTTAATGAATTGAGAGATCAAATTAATCACTCAGATAAAAATTAATGGAAAAAGAATAAAATTTAATGTTTTTTTTTTTTACCTTGTAAACTTTGGCTAACAACTTTCTTTAAGACATTTTTAGCATTAAAAGTTAAAAAAATATTTTAATTAACCTTATGGGGTTTTTATACAAATAAGGGGATAGTTAACATTTATATAAGTAAAATAAATAAATAAATAAAACAATACCCGCCATGTAATAACTGTTTGTTCTTGAATTAGATAACGAATTGTGTCAATATTTTCTTGCTCTATTAAGCCGTAATTTATAGCGGAGCACAAGAATAGTATAATAAAAAAAAATTCGGTCAAGTGCAAGTGAAATTCGAGGGTTCCGGATCAAATATACTACAGAGAAGTACCACTATAGGGGGTCCCTCCCTTCAAAATTATATAGTTGTCTCTGCATATAAATGTAAATCCCACGAAATATAATATATTTTTTTTTTCAAATCTTATAACTTTTATTCCAATATTTTTAATTGATTAAATACCAGTGGTGGTTGTCGACTTTTCAACCAGAGGATGCTGTCCAAAAAAGTACCCTTAATTTTTAATCTTCGCTTTTTTTTGCAAATTTCATTGAATACGGCATCATATTAGTTATTTTTCAAATTTAACATTAGATTTTTATGACACGGTATGAAAATACTCTAAATGTTTGAAATTTTAGGGATGCGTCTCATCCACAGCATCCATGGACCGCATGGCACTTCCTAGATCTTATTATAAAAATTAATATGTGTCTATCTGTGTGTGTGTGTGTGTGTGTGTTCGTCATTTGCGTTCGGGTATCGTTCATCCGATTGAGTTGCATCTTTGTACAGTAGTTATTGTTGGCATTTGCGTCAAGGTTTGTGAAATGGATCCAAAACGTACGTACAATAGGGGGGCTCAAAAAATGAAAATCTAGGCCTTTGGAAAACAATTTATAATTACATTTTTCTCAATTTTCTTTTAATAATTAATTGGATTTTTAATTATAAATCCCACTATTATTTCACTACAAAAATTATTATATATTAAAATTAGGGAATTTAATTGATTAGATTACTGGTTCAATTAAGGCTCTATAAAGGGGAATATTTGCAGCCCCCATATTTCTTTTAAAATCTTTTAACTTTTATTCCAATATTTTTATTTGATTAAATACCTAGATCTTATATATAAAAATTAGTGTGTGTGTGTTCGTCTTTTGCGTTCGCGCATTGTTCATCTAATTGAGATGCAACTTTGTACAGTTATTGTTGGCACTTGGGTTTGTGACATAGTATCAACAATGTACAATAGGGGGGGGGGGGCTCAAAAAATGAAAATCTAGTACTTTCAAAAACAATTTATAAATACATTTTTCTCAATTTCCTTTTAATAATTAATTGGGTTTTTAATTATAAATCCCACTATTATTTCACTACAAAAATTATTATATATTAAAATTAGGGAATTTAATTAATTAGATTACTGGTTCAATTAAGGCTCTATAAAGGGGAATATTCGCAGCCGCCATATTTGATCCAAATTAACAGCTGGAATATGGCGTTGTAAATGTATTCAAAGTGCTTTAGTATATGTATAATATTTTTGATTATTATACGAAAAAATAAAAATACTCAACCAAATTTTAAATTATATTTCAATCCATCTATAATTGTAATCACATTAGCTCCAGATCCAAATTTCGTACCTGTTTAAAAACTATAATCGATGTGACCTGAAAATTGATTTTAATTTTAACTGGCTCTCAGTTAAGTAAAGATAAAAAAATTTCAATATCCATACGATATTGACCCCATGAAAAATAATATTTATAATTAAAAAAGACTGATGATGAAGGTCAAGTCTGAAACTATAGTCTCAAACAAATAGATAATATATATACAGATATATAATTTCGATATATATGAGTGTATGTTTATTTTCATCAAACAGAGGACAACCTCTTTGTTTCTCTTTATATAATCGATGATGATGCACTAACACTGTAATAATGTTTATAATTCACAAACAGCACAATAATTATTAATTTTTAACAATAATATTATATTAAATTGAAAATTTTTTGTGCCGAGAGTAGCAGAATTTTTATATGTATATTGAAGGAGACAATAAAAGGGTGTGTCTTCTGTTGAAATTATATATAAAGTATATAAATCCAGCAGAAGACACACTCTTTTATTGACTCCTTCAATAATATTATAACAATATTAATTAGAACCACTATAGTACATACATGTGTAAACATGTAACTGGCAATCGAAATGGATCAAAGATGGCGGCTGCGAATATTATAGAGCTCTAAATCAATAAATTGTTAATTAAAAGAAACAATTAATTAGAGGTATTGAAGATGGAGTGGTAGAATTTAATGATGAATTGATGGAAAGGCTGCCCAATGATAAAGAAAACCACTAATCTTATATATAAAAATTAATGTGTATTTTTGTGTGTCTGTGTTCGTCTTTTATGAATAGATTTGGCGGGCGTCGGCGTCGCATATAGTTATTAATAAATAAAAATAATAATACAAAATTTGAGCTTGCTCCGAAAAAATTTCATAGGCACTTGCCTGATATACTCTAATATATATATTTATACAGAGATATAATTTTTTTGTTTGATACGAGAATATTTTCAAGGAGATTTTTAAATCAATAGGTTGGCTAGCTAGCAAAGTGGGACAGTGCGAGCTCATATGGCGCGACTGAGGCGTTTTACTTTTATGTTAAGTAGATTTTTTCATATGTCATCCAAATTGATTATTTCACACGAGGTAAAACAATTTTTTCCAAAGTGCTCTCAGTAAGTTTTATTTTCATAAATTGTTACTAATTTTTAAACCTAAGGGTTGCAAAGTTATAGGGGTTATTATTTATTGTCATTCATACATTAATTCCTGTGAATCAATTGTAATAGACTGATGAAGAGGGCAAAGCTCTCGAAACTATAGTCTCGTTTTAAATAGATTAAAAATTTATAATTCTAGCAGAAGACACACTCTTTTATTGTCTCCTTCAATCTATCTATATACTATTAAAAAATTCTAACAAATGTGAAATGTCATGAAGTTTCTTTTAAGAAAAACAAAAAAAAACAGTCACGTAAAGGTCCTACCGAGCATGCTTCCTTCTTGGCAGCCTACTATTTAGTCCTAAGTCAGTCTATCGACATTCTTTTTCCCTTGTGGACATCATTAGAATATTCTCTGGTGTCTAGCAAGGCAATCAAATAATTGGTCTAGGCTATATTGAGATGCTCATAATCCAATTCAAGCCAGAGCTATTGTTCACAATAATTTTTATAATTTAATTAGATGAGGTCTCATGAGGCTGTGAGAACGGAAGCGGGTCTATTTTTGGAAAGGCTTTTAAGTTAAGATCACGAGTGTAAATAATAGTAAAATGCCCCCCCACCCTTGGAGACTGCGGGTTAAGAGTTCATCGGTTCATTGAAGGATATATTTGGCATGGAAATTATAAATTTAAAGAGCTTGATTTACTATTTTGATAGTGAGTTACTACAACTACTACTACTATACTCACTGAGGATCATTACTGTTAATCGTATCCATATTTATAATACACTGTGGTGCAAAAAAAGATTGATTGGGTGTGAAAAGAGGGCCTGTCGCTGGTCTCCTTGACATCAACCCAAATTCCAAGAGACGTCTTCTGATAGTCCAAACACAAAGGGCCGGTTGTATGTCGCAAAGTAAATGCCTTTTACCACTAACCAAGGGTAGATGGTAAATGGAGGGGCTGGGATGGCCAATCAGATGACAGGAACTTTCAGTGCCTGTCATCTGATTGGCCATCCCAATTTCTCCATTTACCATCTATCCTTGGTTAGTGGTAAAAAACATTTACTTTGCGACATACAACCGGCCCTTAGGGGTTGACTTGTCGAGTTTGTAGAAGGCGCTGTTGAATTGGAGCTGCTGCTGTACAATGCCGATCCCTCAATATCTCCAATAGTAGTAGTAGTAGGTCATCTCTCTCATTTGAAGCTCTAATTCGACCAGATCCCGGTCTCCTGACTTAAGAGTTTGTTTCTCTATATCGTTTTATCCACAGAGCTCTGTGGATACTTCCAACCGATGCTTTAAATCGTTGAGCAACATACCTACAGATACGATCTTCCATCATTTATTCGAGCTACAGCTTGAGCTACTTCCTCGGTCTTTAGGGACATTATGCTTGGACAATATTTCAAATGAAATTAAATTAAAAGATGAGATATTCAAATCGAACTGATAAACATTAAAATATTCAATTTAATTCGATATTAGACGATAATAATTTAATACAAGATCAGATTTCAAACCTGAAAATTTATGCTAGTTTAAATAAATGTAATTTTAAGGGGTTTAAATTAAAGTAATATATACATTGTTTTCACTCTAAAAATTGAGTTACATAGTGAGCCTCTGAGGAAGTCGAAAAATAACCGACGAAACGTCCGATTCATTAAAAGCAAAACTCCGTTTTTAATTTTAATTTTCCAGTTTCCTACGATTCCAAATAACTACACTGAAGTGCAAAAAAGTGGAACACTTAGAAAAATTTAGTTTTTTTCAAATAATTTTCAGAAAAAATATATTTGATTTAATCATTTAATACAAGATCAGATTTCAAACCTGAAAATTTATGCTAGTTTAAATAAATGTAATTTTAAAGGGTTTAAATTAAAGTAATATATACATTGTTTTCACTCTAAAAATGTTAAAGAAAATTTGTACAATCACAGAATGTATTAAAAGTTTAAATCAATTATGTTTTTTCTGAAAATTATTTGAAAAAAACTAAATTTTTCTAAGTGTTCCACTTTTTTGCACTTCAGTGTAGTTATTTGGAATCGTAGGAAACTGGAAAATTAAAATTAAAACGGAGTTTTGCTTTTAATGAATCGGACGTTTCGTCGATTATTTTTCGACTTCCTCAGAGGCTCACGATGTAACTCAATTGACCATTATTGATCTAACTAAGAGAAATAACATTGTTAAGACCTGTAAATTTTATTTTTACTTTATCCAATGCAAAGCATGGGTAAAGTATTGTAATCGCTCTCGGGGCAAGCGTGCTTCAAAGGGTCCTCAGGTAAAGACTATGGAACCCATGGACTCAATTAAAGTCACAAATTGTAGTATTCAATTAGGTTGAATATTAGCACGTGACGTTTTTGCCAAAAATTACATGGGGTCTCGTCGAGAGGCCAAAAAGTGCGATTTTTTCATTTAGTGCGTGCGGATGTATGTATGTATGTATGGATGGATGGATGTATGTATGTTATCGCTTTTTTGGCCCACGATTTTTCCACACCGTTGCACCGATTGAAATGAAATTGAAAACCTACAATTAGTTTAACAAAATGAAGCGCTGATTAGTTTTTGGTACATATCGGTCCACAAACATTAGTACTTTATTTCAGTACTTTTTTAGTTTTTTCTAAATATCTTGAAAATGACTTAACCAATTTTGATGAAATTTAATATCCTAATTAAGTACCTTGGGGACCACAAAAAAGGTTAAATAAAGTTTTTAGTAAAATTATATTTTAAAGTACTTTACTCTAGAGTAAGATGGTACTTTTTTAATTTTTTTAATTCTTTAAAATTTATTCATTTGAAAGTTTTAATATAGCTCATTTAGCCTTGCTTAAGTAAGAATGGATAGGCTTCTCTCTGTGAAATGCTAAAAATTTGGGAGGAATTTTTATGAGTAACCATAGCAACAGCGTTGTTTTCTTATCCGTTACCTTTGCTGAAGACAGAGAAATTGATTTTAAACCAAAAATAAGCGATTGATTCTCATCTAGTACTTGAGGAATAATCATTCTATATTGGATTTTTGACGTTTCGGTTTTTATTAGTAACCATTGCTGAAGACATAGAGAAATCGATTTTAAACCAAAAATAGCGATTGATTCTCATCTAGTACTTGAGGAATAATCATTCTATATTGGATTTTTGACGTTTCGGTTTTTATTAGTAACCATTGCTGAAGACATAGAGAAATCGACTTTAAACCAAAAATAGCGATTGATTCTCATCTAGTACTTGAGGAATAATCATTCTATATTGGATTTTTGACGTTTCGGTTTTTATTAGTAACCATTGCTGAAGACATAGAGAAATCGACTTTAAACCAAAAATAGCGATTGATTCTCATCTAGTACTTGAGGAATAATCATTCTATATTGGATTTTTGACGTTTCGGTTTTTATTAGTAACCATTGCTGAAGACATGGAGGAATCGATTTTAAACCAAAAATAGCGATTGATTCTCATCTAGTACTTGAGGAATAATCATTCTATATTGGATTTTTGACGTTTCGGTTTTTATTAGTAACCATTGCTGAAGACATAGAGAAATCAACTTTAAACCAAAAATAGCGATTGATTCTCATCTAGTACTTGAGGAATAATCATTCTATATTGGATTTTTGACGTTTCGGTTTTTATTGGTAACCATTGCTGAAGACATAGAGGAATCGACTTAAAATCAAAAATAGCGATTGATTCTCATCTAGTACTTGAGGAATAATCAATTCTACATTAGGTTTTTGACGTTTCGATTGTTATTGGTAACCATTGCGAAGTATACGGATGAATCGACTTAAAATCAAAATATAACGATCGATTCTTATCTGATATTAGAGAAGAACCTTATTGAATCTATTTTTGATGTTTTGATTATTACATGGAAACCCTCTACTGAAAATGTAGAAGAATTCGACTTAAAATCAAAAAGACTAAATTATTTTTTGGCAAACAACTCAAGCTTGAGTTGTTTGCTATAAAAGAAATTTAGTCTTTTTGATTTTAAGTCGATTCTTCACATTTTCAGTAGAGGTTTCCATTAATAGTCAAAACATCAAAAATGGAATTCAATAAGGTTATTCCTCTAGTATTAGATAAGAATCGATCGATTATTTTGATTCTAAGTCGTTTCCTCCATGTCTTCAGCAATGGTTAACCAATAATAATCGAAACGTCAAAAACCTAATGTAGAATTGCTATTCCTCAAGTGCGTATCGTATCCCGAGTTTTCTTCGATTTTCGGCGGAATTCTGTACGGATAATTGCGGACCCAGTATCCAGTCTACTCAGCATCGCAACAGCAAGTATTCTGCGTAAAAATTTTGATTTTATTTAATAAATTCAGATTTTTATAGCACTTTTATATTTTTAACCTAAATCTGGAGGCCGAAAGGCTTCCAGTAAGTCTTAATTTATAGTTAAACAGCCTAAAACTCAATTCTCGAGAGAAAGGTCTATAGCATTAGACAGGGAATTTTACCCCCCTCACGGGGTGTACCATTTCTTATTTGATTTGTCCTCAATTTAATTAATATAATAGATTTTTAGATTAAAAAAAAAATTTCCAAAGCCTGTAGGTTGAGGACGCTGACACGAGAGGGCAGCTCACGCGCAAACACCCAGGAGCGCCAATTTGGAAAACCAAAACAAATACTTCTCTCATAATTTTAAACTATATATGTGCTGCTGTCCCGAGAGGGCGCTTCCAGCCATAGTCTCCAACTGATACTTATAGTAATCTTGTAACATTATTTTTTGTAATCTTTGTAGCATTATTTTTCTTTCTGTTTTGGTGACACTGATTTGAGCTTCAAATCATCTTCACTATCCCCATTACACATACCTTCACTACCTTCATTATTAGTTTTATTATTATAACTATTAGTATAGGAGAGAGAAGACAAAATGTCCGGTCAAGAAAGAACTAAACCAGAAAAATTTATACAAGTGACAGGGAAAAAGACTAACACTGTAAAGAGAAATGACACAGACAGAGCAAAGACAAACATTAAAACACCCAGCCCTGCCCCTGCCCCAGTGACAAGGTCCAGGCATGCCACGTCTTCCAAAAATAAAAATCACGACTTAGCAATCAAAAAGCAGGACCCGAACAATTCGTATGAAAATTCACACAATGAATCCTCATCCTCATCTTCAAGTTCAACAGGCTCAGAAGTGAACCTAAACGAACATAACAAAAACACCAAAACTGACCCCAGCATAACAATCATTAATTCGGAGTCTGCGGTGACCAACAAGCCCAGCCTAGATCAAACATCTCAAGCCAGCTCAGTTACCACAACAAAACCCCCTCCGAAAATAATAATGAAAATAAAAATAGCAATAAATCAACAGATTCTTCAAGGCCAGCACGCATAGAAGCAGTAATCTGGCCAAAAACTCCTCAGATTAAAATATGCGGCTGCCCGTGCCCCTGCAAGCCCCCACGAGACCTCCCAGAAATACTGAGAGAGGCCCAAGAAAAATACGTGCTAGCTCAAAAGCTAGCATCCCAATTAGAAAACGATAAAGGCCCGTCCATGACTCTAGTTCTGAACTCATTGGGAGAACTCTTCAAGGAAATGACCGAAACATGCATGGGAAAACCCAAGGCAAGTGATATCATCAGTGCAAAGATAAATACAAAACCAACCGGCCCCGGGCTGGTTAGTAAACCAACTCCAGCACAATGGCCACTCCCAGGACCGCCCAAACAGACAGTAAAAAAAATAGTAAACACAGCCATAAAAAATGAGATCAAACGCTCATCGAAAAACAACGGCTCCGAAAGAGTCGTTGTCATAGAAATGAGCGATGATCTCAAAAATTCATCCGAGCCAAAAAAAGCAATAATAAACTTTATAAAACCAGCAGAAAATGGCCTCCAAATAAAATCCCTCAAGCAAACCGACGGGAAAATAGTCATCGTGACTAACACCCCAGACCAAGCTAAAAAAATAAAAAATCTGACCCCCAAACTCAAGGAACTAGGCAAAATAAGATCACCCAAAGAAATCAAACCAAGGATGATACTATTAAATACCCCAGCGGAATTCAATGGCGAAGAACTCACCGAAACCATTATACAACAAAACCCCAATCTGGGCCTAACACAAGAAAATTTCGAACCTGTTTACAAAACAGGCAAAAGGGACCAGACTGTGTGCCATTGGGTAATCAATGTCAACCCAGAGTTAAGAGAGAAATTACTAAAAGTAAACTACATCTTCGTTCTCCACCTAGCATGCAAAATCCATGACTATACAAACATCAAAAGATGTTTTAAATGTCAGAGATTCGGACATTTAGCAAAACACTGCCGCGATACAGAGGAAACCTGTGCCCACTGCGCCTCAAGAGGACACAGGAATCAGGAATGCCCCTCTAAACTCAAGCCCCCCAAGTGTATAAACTGCACGAGACAAAATAAAAACAACTCCCATTCAGTCCGTCACGAGATCTGCCCGGTCTACCTAAACGCAACTAAAATAAACGTCAGGAAAACTAATTACCAAAAATATCCATGAATATACACACCCAAAAAGAACCGAACCAGCTGCTAAAGTTGAAAGTTATTCAACTAAACGCACAGAGATCCAAAACAGTAGCGGCGGAAGTTAGACATCAGACCAATACAGGGGTCGACATTGTCCTCCTCCAGGAACCCAACATAAGCAACAAAAACAAAAATAAACTCTCGGCATACACCGAATTATCGGACAAAATAATAATCCCCCCGGAGAAAACCCAAAGGTAGGAATCATAATCAAAAACAAAAAAATTATACCACTATACATAGACTGTGGTGGGAGCGAGCATGTTCTTGCGGTGCAGCTCAGTCTCCCGGGAATGAGCTTCTATGTCATAAACGCGTACTTCCAACACAGTTACTCTTTCGAAATGCGATCAGAACTGCTGAATCTCATTGAAGTCCAACTCACAAAAATTGGCACCAACGAAAAAGTGCTAATTTGTGCAGACTTTAATGCGAAATCAGTATTCTGGCACTCACCAAATTCCGACATACATGGTGAAAATATAGAAATTTTCATCAATCAACACGACCTGGCAGTCTTAAACAAACCAGGCTTCCCACCAACCTTTAGCGCAACACGGGGATCATCTTATATAGATGCGACCCTATCAACACAAAATTTCGCAAAATCTATACATAATTGGAAAGTGATTGATAACCTTACAATTTCAGATCACAACTCTATAACCTTCGAAATCTGGTCCGAAAAAGACCAGTCATCACTTACCGAATACGCGAGCAGTAGATATAATCTAAAAACTGCTCAATGGGATCTATTTGAATGTGGCCTCAACACCTACTTTGAGACACAATCACTCACAAAATTACAATCCGACCCTCCGAATAGGGCCGCCGAGATTCTAAACCTCAAAATTAACGAAACCTGCGAAATAGCAATTAAAAAACAAAAACACTTCAACCGCAAGGTTCCCTGGTGGTCAGAGGAATTAACACTCCTAAGACAACGAGTGAACCAACAGTCAAAAAACATTAGTAACACCAAAAGGCGATTCGGTCCCTGTCCTACACTAGATAGGATGATAAACGAATACAAAAAAATTCGGAATAAATATACGCGACTAATAAAAAATTCAAAAGCCAAATGCTGGCAGGACTTTGTCACGGTTGAGGGAAATAGAGACCCCTGGGGACTTCCATATAAAATCATACGAAACAAAATAACAAGTGACTGCGTCTACCACGGGGCAGACGGAATCACTAAACTCGACGAACTAGGAAACAAAATGCTAACCAAAATGGTTCCCAGTTCGCAAGAGCAAACCACGTCGGATGACTATGCGAATGACAACTTGGAACCACCCATCGTGAGGGACGAAATTAAAAACTCGATCCTCAAGATGCGGAAAAAGACCGCTCCAGGTATAGACGGAATATATCCAGAAATTCTCGCGAAAATTTTCGAACTAAAACCCGAAATCCTCATCAACATTTTCAACAACTGCCTAGAAAATAGAACCTTTCCAAATCCATGGAAGGTGGCAGAACTCAAAATTTTACTAAAAAGTGGCAACAGAGACCCCAACAATCTGGGCTCTTACAGACCCATCTCACTGCTACCTTCAATCGGGAAGCTATTCGAAAGAATACTCCTCGGACGAATACAGACTGATTATAATAATATGAATCTGGAAAATAGCAGTCAGATGGGATTTAAAAAGGGACTATCAACTGATGATGCCCTCTTGCGAATCACTAAGCTCATCAGAGCAAACCAAAAACAGCAAAAAAACAAAAATATCCCCACAAAAAAAATCAGGAAACGGTCCACACCATGGGACTGTTCCTAGACGTAAAAGGAGCATTCGACAATGTATCCTGGAGCGCTATCTTTCGAAGGTTGTCAAAAGCAAACATATCCAGTACGCTATACGAAACAGTAAAATCATACTTCACTAATCGTAGAATGATATTGAAACTTGGGGACACTAATAACGAAGCCACAATGGAAAGAGGATGCCCCCAGGGCTCAATTATGGGCCCCTTGGCCTGGAATTGGGTCATGGATGAGCTCCTCGACAAATTGACAGAGCTTGAATCCGAAGGCATACACGCCACCGCGTATGCAGACGATCTAGCCCTGATAATTTACGGGAAATCGCGAGACGACCTGATTAGTAAAGCCAACACAGCCATTACCGTAACCCAAAATTGGTGCCAAAATAGTGGCCTACAACTCGCAGAGGAAAAATCAATAGGAATCCTCTTTTTCCACACGCTTAAATTCAATAACAGAATCATTATTAAAATCAACGATAAAAACATACAGTTCAAAAAAGAAGCCAAATATTTGGGAATCTGGCTGGACGAAGATCTGACATTTATTCCACATTTCAAAAAAGTAAAGGAAAACATCAACTCACTTTCCAATAGCATTAAATCAATCGCACGACACAAATGGGGTCTTAATCAAAAAACAGTCGCCCTGTATTGGAAAAGTCTCTACCTTCCAATTGCTACATATGGAGCTGTCGTTATTGCTCAAAATCCTGAGCAAGTATCACTAAACAACGCAATGAATGCGATCGATCGAACCATTCTTCTTGGCTCAATAAGAGCATGCAGAACTGTGTCAACAGCAGCGCTTCGGGTATTAGCAGGTGCTGCTCCACTCCGACTAGAAATAAAAAAACTAGCAGCAAAACACAAAATCCGAAAAAACATCAACGCCACGTTAGGACGATATGAATTCATACAACATGAATCCATGGAAGACTACCGTGTCGAACGCGAATATACAAAACTAGATCTCGAAATAGGCAGACAATGGCAAGAGGAGTGGGAGTCAGGTGACACAGGTCACCTTACCAAGCGATTCTTTCCACGTGTCAACTACGGGAATATGCCTAAATGGTATAATCCCGACATGTTCACGCTATTCCTCCTCAGCGGTTACGGGTCAATAAATGGCACGCTTCACGCGAGGGGCGCGGCAGACACACCCAGTCCAAACTGCCCTCAATGTTCAAACACTGAAGAAACTGTCGAGCACATTCTCTTCGAATGCCCGCTCTACACGGATCTCAGATACCCTGAACTAGCTAATGAAAACTTTCGGAACAACCTTCCAAAATTAATAGAATCAAGCGATCTATTCAGTAAATTCAAAACCTTCGCTGGACTGGCCTTCCCCCACCGCAGACTCATAATACAACAACTAAGGAGCCTCACTCCAGACGCTTTTGAAAACACAGAATAGAAGACTAAGGACAAACGGCATTAGAAATACAATGCCTCCTATCCGCTCCTTCTCTCACTCTTATAATTAAGTGGGCCTGACCAACTATTCTGACCAGACCAACAAGGGGCGGGGACTGCAAAGTCCCGGCCCCTTCAAGCATGCTAATATATATATATAAGATTAACCTAGATTAAGCATCTTAGAGCAGCACTATTGCTACTCTGGGCAAGTAGAAATTCTAACCAATAGGGTTAGAACACACACAAATAGAAATAAAAACTAACAAATAGTTAACTATTTAACATAGAAAATTAGCAACGTAGTATAGATACTTTCCACTAGATTATAAGCTGATAACCTAATCAACAAAACCCTAGTATATAAGTAAAATACGAGAGGAATCGAGAGTTCACCTCCTCGCGGTAACACACGGAAACGTCCCTTCAGGGCGGCTAAGTAACCTCACCGCGGTCGCAAAACAAACCGATTATGGATCATAAATCCATCATCAAAGTCACTTGTCTTAAACAAGTTAGTCAAAGTAATATGGTTGGTAATGAGCTTTCCGGTTGCTCGCAACTCTGCTCCCAGACCTCCATCAAAGCAGTATGTAGTATAGTGTGTGTGTGTGTGTTATTCCTCAAGTATTAGATGAGAATCGATGGCTATTTTTGATTTTAAGTCGATTCCTCTATGTCTTCAGCAATGGTTACCAATAAAAACCGAAACGTCAAAAATCCAATGTAGAATGGTTATTCCTCGACTCTTAAATGAGAATTATTTTTGAATTAATTTCAATATGAACTACAAATTGCAAGTGATATCTGATTAATAATAAAGGAACAAACATATTAATATTTCAAATGAATTTGGATAAAGTTTAGCAACGATCCGTTGCAGTTTATTTTGTTTTAGTAGAATGACATCTCTAGAAATTAACGTTTTCAATTTCAAAATTATCAATTTGATTCTCAATTTTTGAATTCTATTGCGAAGTATACGAAAGATTTTATCATTAAGAACAAGTTTTCAATAATATATAGATAGATAGTATTTATTTGTGGTAAACAGTTTGTTCTACAAATGAGCTTGGTTTAGCAATATAATGAATAGTTGTAGATTATTTCCTAAATTACTATATAATAAACAAATCTGTAGCCAACACAATTGATATAGTAATATAATTTCACAGCAAGTTTCAATCAGCCAAATAATACAAAATATACAACAAATACTGACAAGCCGAAAAGAAAATCCAACTCAAAAATGAACCTAAATAATGAAATAGATATAATGTAAAAAATATACACAAATAAATAATAAACAAACTAAGTAAATTAAAAAATCATTCGTCTATGATAAACGACCTTAATTATATAGTACTTGTTGTTCATAAACTTGTTTGGAAAATCGCTCTCTCAAAAGTTTTCAATTAATATTAATTTTCAGGCTGTTTATTATCAGAGTGAAGATTCTTGTTAGAGTTGTTTTTGCAATTTTTGAAAAAGCTATAAAATTAAGGAATATAGTAGTAGAAAGTTGTCTTTGCTGAAAATAACAGAGCTGCTTTTCTAAAAGATCATTCATTGCGATGCATAAATATGTTTAGATCTATTACTGAACTTTAATGGCTGAGAGAGTTCGTTTCAAATGGCCCAGATAGATTTTTGGCACTTGGTTTCGATTTCCATCTAATGTGAAAGTAAAATGATCTATAACATCTGAAATCAAGTAGAGGACACTCTCTTTGATTTATTTTAAAATAATATAAAGATGTTCAAGAAATATCATAATTTTTGTCAAAAAACACTCTTTAATTGTTTATTTATGAGCTTATCTATACTTATTATAATCGGCTTGCGCGACGACGCCGACGTGATTTTTTTAAATTTAAAACTCACTAACAGTTCATGACAAATAAAATTTAAATTATTATTTTAAAACCCAAGGCGGGCTTCGCAGCTGGTATATATTTAAATTGTAAAACACTTCCCTTATAGCTTATTGAAGTTTTATTGTTGTATAATTTGATATAATATTATTATATGTTAATAATTGTGTAATATTATAAAGCCCTGAAGAAGATCAAATAAAAGATCGAAAACTAGAAATAAACAATTAATGTGTAATTAATTTTTGACCAAAAACCTGATATTTTCTCAACATTTTTGCTTTCGATCCACAAATTCAAACAATTTTTTATTATAATATAGTTTTTTTTTTTTTTTTTTTAAAAGAATCAAATATCCAAATCACTTTCTTACAAATTATTCGAAACCTTAAAATTCAAGTTTGTTTAATTATTTGTTTAACGCCGTAGTCAGAATATTAACACACACCCAAAGACAAATAAATACAAACGTACACACTTGAGAGAGACATTTTCTAAATAGTACGTTTTTGGACCTTGAAAAGTAAAGATCTGTCTGTACAAATCCAAACTTTTCATATTTAAACGAAAACAATATTTTCAATACTACATATAAAAATCTTGTTTCCATTCGTTTTATAGTAGGTAATGGAAATAACGACCAATTTTCAATCACATCATATATGGAAGGAAGGAAGCAAAATTATTTCGTTAAAACGTTATAAATTGTTGTTATGGTAATTTTTCGACTTTCTTTTTCTATTTATTCTTCTAAAAAAGACGTTTCCTTTTAATTATTTAAATGAATGCCATTGCGCCAAGGCAATCATATAATTTTTTAATTTCATAAAATAGTAATCAATCCATCGTACTTTAATAATATGGGTAATTGATTTTCTTAATGGATAAACATTCCTGAGAAAGTCACGACTTTCGGTACTAACTAACAGAATCTTGAATTTTGTTCAATTCAACACTCCCTATTTAGAAGACCTTGGGAGCAAATCAATAGATACAACTTTTTTTATTACAAGTATTAATAATAAATAATTACGAAGTTATTAACTTTTTTCCATACGTAAAAGTAAGTGTCTTTGGAAACTTAATGCATTTTTTTTGTTTTGAAAATATGTATAAAATCCAACAGGCGTAAAGATATCTTCAAGAAAAACACTTAATACTTGCATCTTTATTAAATAAATAAATAAAATATATATAAATCTTTTAAAAAAACAATCTTCAAAACGTTTAATAAATTAGACGTTTCGGTAGAATTTCTCCCTTTATCAATGCAATTTTTCAAGTGAAAAAAAGAATTACTAGACTTAGTAGTTTAAATATTTTTCTATTTTTTTTATTGATATTGATGATGTTACTCCAAGAAGATGCAACCACGGGGAGTGACCCCTGCGTCGTGAAAAGTAAAAAAGAAGAAAAAATTCAAGAGGTTGGTTTAATTTCAAAGATTACCTATGGATGAAGTGAGTCTTGAAAGAAAGTTGTGGAATAGACTAAAGTAGGAAGTGAGTTCCAGTCTCTAGGAATCATAGCGATGAACGGAGTGACGAATGCGTTTCAAATTAGTGTTGAGCGTTTGGAAAATTATTAACTTTAACTGGTGAGAACAAACATCACAGTTCCTATTTTAAAGAGAACGGGCAGTTCCACAATGGTTCAGGAAACCGATTGATCTAAATAAACTGATGTGGCCATCCACATGACTTTACCATACACCTGCCCCTCTCTTAAATTTAATATTTAATAAAATCATTTATAATCATTTAGGGGGTGGGGGGTCAGAAAATGAAAATCTAGGCCCTTGGACCAAATATTGTACGAGTATACCTAATCAGTGGGCCCCCAGAAGTGCAAAAACTATCCGCCCAATTGGTTATGTATACAATATTTAGTTTAGTTTGTTCCAAAGCCCGAGATTTTCATTTTTTGACCCTAGACCCCCCTCCCCTATTTTGCCCACAGAAAAAAATAATAATCTTTTCGGCATTATAAGTACATTTTTCTTGTTTGTTTTTCTAGTTTGAAAATCTTATAGTTTTAATTTTTAAACCTCCTCCCCCCTCCCACCCTTAATTTCAGCCAAAATCTAATCAGCTCTTAATCTCAATGCAACAAATTTACATGTGAAATTTCATTTTGATATTCACACTAGTTTTTAAGATAGAGCGTTCACAAAAATTTGGCATCGCGTGCACGCACTAACGCACTGACAGATATTTTGACAAAACTGTTATTATCTCGAAAAATATAATTTTTTCGATGTTCAGTTATTAGGGCTTTTTTAGACAAAAACGCCCTGGTTTCGCTCAATTTTTTTAATCAAAATGGTTTCAGTCGTTTTTGAGATATTTCGAAAACACTTTTTTTCATGCACGATTATAATACTGACCAAACCCTGTATGGTAAAAATGTCTTTTTTTTTAATGGAGGAAAATGAGCTAAAAATTATCTTAGAATTTTTCAAATGTATATGAAATTTCATTAATTCACCAAATGCAACAATAATTTTCTCTTGCCGATTTGAGAACTTGAATCTCTTTTTTTTTTTTTTTTTTGGCTTTTCGGCCCTTCTAGCCATAAGCCTAATTACGATACTAGTTATATATTTTTTTAAAATTTGTCTCTACCCCCGGGGGTCAAATTTTAGCTGGATGCCTCGAGCCGGATTCGAACCCGGGTCCCCTGGTTAGCTCGCTGTCACGCTACCGCCTAGCCTATCTGACCCCCCCCCTTGAATCTCTTTCCTAGAACCAATTTGACCTCGGCTTCATGAATCATATCTTCTAATAAAGTCAATGAAAGTAAAGTACCTAGAATAGTGAATTTGATGATTGCATTGACAATTTTCATGGTAGAATAATTTCTTCAGTTTTATTATTCATATACTCTGACAGATTGGACTTTATTATTTTATAACAGTTCAAGTACTCTATCTATAACCTTCAGATTTATATTGATTGAAATTAACATTTTTTCCTCTCAATTTTAAATAATGAATGACAGGTGATTTCAACCTACATGTAAGCAAATTATATATATATGTCATACAATTATAATACAAATCTACAAGTACAAAAAACAAAAAATTGTTTTATTTTCAGTAGCGTAACAACACAGGTTTTGGAATGCGAAAAAAATAAAAAAATTACTGACCATTTCCGGAACAGAATACGATAGTCCAATCATCAATTGAAATCATCTATGTTATGTCGATATGAATAGAATATGAATATAGATTTTATTTCTAACTAGCTGTTCCCTGCCGCTACGCTCCGGGCAACACCTAAGCACTGCGAGCCCTGTTCTTATATTGGTAAAAATATAATAATCTATATATGTATATAAAATTAGGGTTTTGTCTGTACATTGCTCCAAATCACGCCAAAATTTGGTTGCACACGTTTCAAGCAAAGTTATGAACGAAAACACCCTCAACAAAATTCCTATCTGTCTGTCTGTCTGTTTCAGTGGTTTCCGTGAAAAGTTGCTCACGATTCATGTAAAAACGGCTTAAGGGATTATTATAAAATTTCATATTTGCATCAGATGTCTTCTAACTTACGTTTATAGCTATATAATGTTTTGATATTTTGACCCCAAAAGGGGGTTGGGGGGGGGCACGAATGAAAATTATCAAATAACTCCTAAAAACTATTAACCCTACGGCAAATTTTATTATGAGCAAAGTTGTAGGGGATGTGATTTCTAACAACTTTTGTTTAAAAAAATTCCCCCAAAAAATCACCCAAAAAGAGGGAGAGGGTCAAAATATTAAAATTTTTACTCTTGGACCAAACTCAACCAAATTTTGTATACATAATCTGTGGGTCATAATAAATAATCAAACTTACTTACTTAGTTACTTACTATGGCCAAATCGCCCTTGTAAAGCTCGAGCCTCTCTCGTGATGCCTCTCCACATCCCTCTATCCTGAGCCAATCGCTCCCATTCCATCCCCACGTCAAGTTTTCCTAGATCTCTGATAACATTATCTATCCATCTTTTTCTTAGTCTGCCTGGAGGTCTCTTTACAGGCGGGTAGCTCTCGTGGAAGTTCTTGATGTCTCTGGTCTTGGGAGCACGAACCACATGACCACAATAAATAATCAAAGCTCAATAAAGATGAATAAATTTCAATTTTTTTAAGCCTCTTCCACTTTCCCCATTACGGGCATAAAAATATAGATTTTGATTTATTTACTTTTTCAACAATACAAATAAAAAAATCAATAAAATATTGTAAACAAAACAAACAAAATGAATCTCTCATTTGATCATTCCCCTCTTATTAACATTAACTAATATAAATTAGAGTTCAAAACATAAGAATTGGAAATAACTACAATTTACTTCATTGTACTAGATGAAGGAGGAGATATCAGACAAAGATGGAATCACTGGGTTCAATAAAACACCTTTAATGAGAAGTTTCGGCCTGAATTTTATTTGGCTATCTTCAGTCAATTAGGAGTTATACACAAAATGCGGTACACGCTTGGTTCGATCACATATGTGTACCGCATTTTGTGTATAACTCCTAATTGACTGAAGATAGCAAATAAAATTCAGGCCGAAACTTCTCATTAAGGGTGTTTTATTGAACCCAGTGATTCCATCTTTGGATGATACCTCCTCCTTCATCTAGTACAGTTTCATCACAGCCACGAACTCTTACAATTTACTTCATTGTTCAACTTTTTCTACATATCAAAGTTTTCAAGATCAAATAAATAAATACAAACACCAAGGTAGATGTTTTAAGGTACGATTTTCTCGGTGCGACCATCATGATTATCGTTGCACGATCATCGTAGAGCACTATTTCTTTGTATTTCTTAAGGAGCTGTTTTCCTTCGAACGACTCGTACGTTTTCTTCGTTGAACGATCATTGTTGAACGATCAATGTGATAATCACACCGAAGAAAACATAACTTTAGTCTTTATTTTTCTAAAAAAAAATTGGGATTAAAAAAACTGTCATTCTAAGATTAATCCACGTATATTAGAGCAATTAATAATAATATAAAAACAGCGAAAAAACTTACCTTAGAAAAGTTATTATACAGGATGTCCCGTGTATCATAACAATAAACCGTAAAGAGGAGATAGGCCAGTTTATGACGGTCCAGAATTTGAAATTTTTTTAATAAGTCTCATAGTTTTCGAGTTATAGGCATTTTTTTGAAAATGATGACAATCGCTACTCTGTTCTAAATAATGAGATGATGTGGCTACAAATGTATATATTTTATTATTCTAATTTTTGTTACGCAATCCTGAATAATCCTGCTATTGACCAGAATTCAAAATAAAACCTTATGGTTAAACATTTTTTGACAACTAATCTATTATCTGTGCATGAATTCTTGCTACCTGGATGGAAAAATAGAGGATGAAAGTTAATGGCAATGAATTGAGCCATGTAATATTTACTTTGAGAAGTCAACAAGTCCTCATAGTTAGATGAATAATAGATCATATTTTCAGTGTAAAATTCTTTGGACTCCAAACTCACTTACAAAGTATCTATTGAAAAAAATGCAAAGTAATGCATTTAAAAGTACTACATGTGCGTAGGTACTATTCATTGGTAGGAAATTCCCAATCTTTCTTAAAAATAAAATCATCATAATATTAAACCAAAATAAAAATCTGGCATTGAGAGTGGCTCAAGTAAATTACGTGAACATAATTCATGAGTTCATTAAAAATTTCTCAGAATAATTGCAAATTCGGCATGGTAATCATAAAAACTTTAAAATAAACTGATGTGGCCATCCTTGTGACTTTACCATACCTACACCTGGCCCCTCTCTTGTTATTTAATATTTAATAAAATAATTTATAATTATTTACGAAAGAACCCCTCCCCCTTTTTAATTTTGGGCCCATTAGCAATTAATAATATCTCCTTTTAATTATGAGACTATTCTATTAAAAATATCACCACTACTCGATTTTTCTTTGAAAATATTTTTGACCACTACCAATTTCACATACTGAGTCATTTTCATAATATAATATAGAGTGCATATGCGAAATTTCGAACAAATCGATCAAAGAGTCTAGGACTTATAATATAGTGATATTTTTGAACCCCCCCCCCTCCAAATTTTGGCCCCTCTCTTTTTATTATAGGTTCATTTTACTGTAAATTTCAATTTTCTTTTTTTTTCTTTTTTTAGTTTGAAAATTTTATAATTTTATTGAGTGGATATTAATGAGGCAGCCCAAAAAAGAAGAAGATAATTTATACTATCTTTTTATTAATAAACCGACGAGGGGAATGTCGCATTGGATTTTCTTCATTGACTTTTCAAAACCCTAAAGAAGGATGGAATAGCCTCCGAAACGTCGGTTTATGAATAAAAGGATAGTATAAATTATCTTCTTCTTTTTTTGGACTGCCTCTAAAGAATCTACATGTGAAATTGCGTTTTGATATTCACACTAGTTTTTAAGCTTGAGTGTATACAAAATTTGGTAACGTACTAACAGGCATTTTGACAAAATCATTAATATCCCGAAAAATATAATTTTTTCGATGTTCACTTATTAGGGCTTTTTTGTAGACCAAAACGCCATGGTTTTGCTCATTTTTTTTTTTAAATAAAATAATTTCAGTCGTTTTTTAGATATTACGAAAAATCGAAGCAAAAAAATAATAATAAATAATTCAGAGTAGAAAATTGTCAACCCTCAGAACTGACAAAAACACAACGGTTAGATATTATAAAAGTTTCTACGAATAAACCCTTAGATCATAATTAGAATTGTGTATAATATACTTATTAAAATAATTATAATTGAAGTTTTTGAAAAAATAAAAATAAACATGAGATTATAAAAGTGTTTATATAAGAACAGTGTAAAAGAAATATTTTCCCACAGCCGCAGGATTCTCACCATGATAAATACTAAATATCCTTGGAGGCGTTAATAATAAAAATATTCTGTGACAATTGAAAAAAATTATAGTCCAATTTTTTTAATTATTCCCCTTGAATTCTCAAGAAGAATGAATTAAATTAAATTTTGTCAACAAAATTTGAGTTTTTTTTTTTTGTCTAGTCATGTAATATTTATTGAACCAAGAAGAAAACCTCAAGTCCTTGATTTTACTTTCAAGTTCATAAAAGTATAATAATATCAACATTGAATAATAATAAATATATTTTGCGTTTTATTTTAATACAATATAGATAAAAATAAATGCACCGCTGATTAAGGAAAATATTCAATTTGATATTTTTATTTAAATAGTAAAAGTAAACATTTTTTAGTGATTTGGAATGGTTTGGGATAGAAAATTGAAACTTGGTACCAAAAGTGAGACTTAATTGAATCGGTGATTTTAAAAAAGGGGTCATCTCCATTTTTTTCAAATTTTTCACGAGAAACAAAAAACTTAATCGCGCATGCATTCTTAGTTACGATAGCGTAGTATTTTTTATGTTAATCAGAGATCATCTCTTGTACAAAAAAAATCCTTTTAATTTTTTTTTTAAACAGAGGGGGCCGCCCAGAATTTTTTCTCTAGAGGAGATGACCCCTTTTCAAAATTAACAAGGTTTATTATAGGAGAATTTTTTTTTTTTTAAAGAAACTTTATTTTGAAAAATTAAAATAGTAAAAAAACGTTAAAATTACAAATAAAAAGACATTTAAAATTCTTCGGGATTTTCATCAGCAGTTGTGGGTCATTTATCGATTTCCTCCCAGAAATGTTTATTTTCTTGAGGAATGTATTGATATAGTTTCTTGATATCCTGAGCTTGATTAGCTGCTTTAGGTGGCTAAAAATGACTCGTTTTCAAATGTAATACATGAATGAACATACTAAGGACAAAAAATTAAAAAAAAAATGGAGATGACCCCTTTTCAAAATCACCGAAATAATTAATATAAACTTTTGTGCTAAATTTCAATTCGTTAACTATACAACCAAGCGATTCTCATAAAAAGATTCGATTGATATGATTTTGTGCATTTTTCCTCTGGAAGTTCTCCATTTAAAAGGTCCTAAATATAAACACATAGGTATATAAACATTTTGACTTAAAAACGAACATTATACAAGAATCCAGGGTGGTATTTAGGCTCTGAGGGCCCCTAGACTGGACCTGTGGCGCGGGCCCTATTCTTGGGAAAATATTTTTTTTTAAATTAACCTACAAAAACCGCATTTTCAGCAAAAAAAAACTTAAAAATAAACGTTTAAAGTTTATTATTAAAGTATAGAAAATTTACGCACGACATAACGAGTACAGTACAAGTAGGTATTTAGAATTTGATGAACTAAATGCACATGATTACGATCACCGAGGGGTGAACCGCGACCTAAAATTGTGTACACATACTTCCACTTCCACTTTCATTTCCAAGTAGAAGACAATAGATTATCTAATGAATTCTAAAGTAATTTCAAAGACGGTGTACACCTAATTCCAATCGCGGTTCACCCCTCGAGGATAACTAAACTTTTATACTATTTATTTCCTAAAAGAGAAAATCTGATTTTAAAAATTGACGTAGAATCATTTTTCGCCTGAGCAGTGGTACAGTGGTGCGGGGCCTTAGGCTGCAGCCTAGGTAGCCTATGCTTAAATCCGGCCCTGCAAGGATCTGTTCTTAGCTGTGGTTATCGAAATCCAGACACACAGATAGATATTCATTCATTAGATTCATACAAACACGGCACAAGAGCCTGGAACTCACGTCTGAGACATTATTATTATATAGCTGTGGTTATCGAAATCCAGACACACAGATAGATATTCATTCATTAGATTCATACAAACACGGCACAAGAGCCTGGAACTCACGTCTGAGACATATAGTACAAACAGACTGAAAAAACTATTATTATTATCATTTCCGTCCATAATTTGTATTAATTTGAAAGTTTATAATAGGAAAATAAGGACAAGTTTTTATGTGTGACTTTTTTATTTATCAGCAAACGTTTCGTCGACTTTGCCGACTTCTTCAGGGCTTCTACAATTATAAGAACATTATAAATATCAAGTTACAAAAGTACAATTACAATTCCAAAACAAACATGTATTAATAGTTTACCCACCAAATGGTCATGCCACACATTCGTATAAATTTTCTTTTTATCTTCGTTGCCATTGAAGACCATCAGAAACACAAATTTCAAAAAACATTCGCCACATTCACATAAACAATATTTCTTTCTGAAGAAGCCGGCAAAGTCGACGAAACGTTGGCTGATAAATAAAAAAGTCACACATAAAACTTGTCCTTATTTTCCCATTATAAACTTTCAAAGAAAGAATTATAATCACAAGTGATTTTTTTCCACGCCATTAAGAAAAAAAATGATTAATTTTGAGTAAATTAAATACTCTGCTCCCCGGAGATCTGTGTTCACTGAGCGTGCCAAGTAAATAAAAGTAAAACTATTTTTCTTAATGAATTAGCATAAAAAAAGAGAAATTTAATATACAATGAAAAAGAGGATATTTTTCGGTTTGCTGCCCACCCTTGAAAATATTAGCATATCAAAATACATTAAAAGTGAATTACATAAGAGGATATTTCATTCTACGTGGATATTAACTTGAATTAAGTAAAATCATAGAACGCAGGTAAATATGAAAATTATGAGATTATGACGAATTTTATGGAAGGATCAAATTTTAAGCCAAGAGTCTCAACAATCTGGCTTAAACAGGTGTATTCTACTAGGGAGAATTTTTCATTTTTAATTCTTTTATTGTTATTAAATTATTAATTATTATTATTAAATTCTACAAGCAACTGTTGCTCTGGCATTGTCAGTCAGCATTATCCTTGATAGGTAATAATAATAATTTGGGTAATCAAAAAGATGGAACGCCAATAATAAGCTCGCCTCGAAATCTTTACTTAGAACTAGTTATGCGTATTAAAACATATTTATTTATTTTTTAATTTAACGTAAAAAAATTCCTCTGAGACTGATGTCGTCCCAGCCAACTGGCTGCAAGTTAGGCTGGTCCAACCAGTTGCATTCCATTGAGATTGATTGGTGCATTGGTGGGGCATTATAAAAGAGCTTGGGATTAGCAAAAAAAACGCAAAATACCTCAGGTTTTATTGCACTTTTTATATAGCCAGAATTTAATCTGAAAATAATTCATCGCTTCGTGATGAAAGACCAAGTCTGTTTGATTTCCAAAAACGAAAAAAAAATCTATGGATTTATAACATTTCGTTATTTTTCAAATTTATCATTAAATATTTTATGACATGGTATGAAAACAAGAACACATTAAAATTAACAAACTGGTAAATTTGTACTGGTGATGAAAGCTACGCAATTGCTTGAAATTGGATTCGTGACGCAGAAATTGACGAGAATGCGTACCTTTTCTTATATAACTTTTCTCTCAGATTCAGACAAAAGTAAATATATCGTAAAATACTATTTATTGAAAAATATTTAATTTACAAACCAAATTGGTACACTGGTTAGAAATGACAAAACATTCAGCAATTAACTTAAATCGTCTCTTAGATAACATAACATATTACTTGTAGGTATTCTCAACTGGCTGCAGCAGTATGGGAGTTTATCTATCTATTTTTTATACTATATAATATATAACTAATAAAATTTTTATGAAATTTAAGAACAAATCTTCTTATATATATATAAAAAGTAATGAGTGTGTGTGTCTGTTCGTCTTTTATACGTTTGATTTTTCTCTATGTTTAGTCCAGGCAAATTACGATTTTAACAGGAAATAATTCCCGCTAAAGATTTTATTGCTGGAATACCTTTATTGGTACTCCAATATTACTACCCTAAGTTTTCCCCCAAATCTGTGTTGTGGAAATTTTTCTACGCGCCTCAAAATGAGAAAATTTCGAAGTTTTTTCAGTTTTTCTTGAATAACTCTAAAACGGCTTATCAAATCAAAAAGATATCGATTGGATAAATTAAAGCTCTTTAAATTACGCGTAAAATGATAACAATTTCATTTATTTAGGTTAAGTAGAACCGGTACTAGCACCTGTCAAAAAACAGCCCCCGGGATCACTTTTGAATATCCCTAAAACTCGTAGGGATATTCAAAAGTGATCCCGAAAGCTGTTTTTTGACAGGCGCTAGTACCGGTTCTACTTAACCTAAATAAATGAAATTGTTATCATTTTACGCGTAATTTAAAGAGCTTTAATTTATCCAATCGATATCTTTTTGATTTGATAAGCCGTTTTAGAGTTATTCAAGAAAAACTGAAAAAACTTCGAAATTTTCTCATTTTGAGGCGCATAGAAAAATTTCCACAACACAGATTTGGGGAAAACTTAGGGTAGTAATATTGGAGTACCAATAAAGGTATTCCAGCAATAAAATCTTTAGCGGGAATTAATTCCTGTTTATGTCATTTTTTCACGTAATTTGCCTGGACTAGTTTCAGATATAAAAATTCAAATGAATACTTTAGCCAGGTTGCCGGCCATGTAGTACTTATGTAAATAAATTATCTAAGCATTTTACAATTTCAATGTTGAATTATCATTATGTCATAATTAATCCATTGATTAAGTTAAGCTTCCTAAATCTATATACGTATATTTGAAGTGCCTATCAATAAAACTCAATTATAGTTTTCAATTAGTTAAGATAAAATTAAATTATATAGCATGGATTGAAATTTCCAAGTCCTATAATTATAAGCAATATATTGTTTCCTTTTTTCTCAATCATATTGTTACTTTTATTTAATTATTACGTAAATTAATGACGAGTGAAAGTTTCAAATTTATCACTTTAGTATTTTAGTTGATAAATTCTATATCATCCATTACCGCTAAAGGGCTTATCAAATCCAAAATATTTAATGTTAGTTTAATTTTTAAGATTTTTACTTTCACTTATATATACAATAAATTCACTTTTCGAGATTTTCTTACCTATATAAGAATAATTTCTGGTTACTAATTTAAAACATATTCACTAAAAATATGCATTTTGTGTTTCCCAAGTCCAAAAACATTTGATTCATCTGTGTCTGTCTACTTACCCAAACCCTCAAAAACAGAGAAAAATGAAATTTAAAACTTAAAAACTTATTGACTTGAGCCATAAGCCATAAGGTTTTGGTTCAAATCGGAACTCTGAAATAATTTTCTCAAGTTTTCGTCATTAACTTAAAAACAGAGTTAAATGTTTTCCCACGTTTATTAAAAACTAGCTGCGAAGTCCCCCTTCAGCGGGCCTCTTGCTAACCCCCCTCTGAACCCTCCCACGTCCCATTGGACACACACACACATTAATTTTTCTATATAAGATTGGTGGTTTTCTTTATTTTTGGGCAGCCTTTCCATCAATTCAGCCACTCCATCTTCATTACCTCGAATCAATTATTATTCTTTTAATTAATTAACTATTTATTGAACCAGTCGTCTAATTAATTAAATTCGCTAATTTTAATATATAATATTTGTAATTAATTATTAGCGAGATTTAAAATTAAAAAAACAATTAATTATCACTGCCCAACAATGAAAATGTTTCGGGCTCAAAAATAGCTGATTCTTATGTATTTCCACCTGCTGAATTCAAAAATCACCCTAAAATTACCGATTAGTTCTTGTTTTGGAGATATTATCTGTCAAATCGACGAAAAATGCCATTTTGACCTATTTTCGAGTTCCATTAAATATTAAACAGCAATATTTGAAATCAAAATATTTTCTTTTGACTTAATAGAAAACAGCTTCCTCTTTGATTTTCAAATTACCACTTATTTGTAGCTCAATTAGAACTCGAGTTATAACTAATAAACTAAAACTAAGTGATTATAAAGGATAAAAACATATGGTATTTGAAAATCAAAAAGGAAGCTGTTTTCTATTTCGTCAACAAAATGTTTTGAATTCAAATATTGCTGTTTAATATCTAATGGAGCTCGAAAATAGATCAAAATAGCTTTTTTCGTCGTTTTGACCGATATCTCCAAACTCTGACGTGTTGTAAAAAATCGGGAAATTGGTTGATAATCAGCGTACTTATAAAACTCTACTGGAATCATGGTTAAGTTTACGGATACAAATTTTCGTTTACTTTTTGTTGAGCAGTGATCAAAAGTAAATTGAGAAAAATGTAAATAATTATAAATTTTTTCCAAGGGCCTAAATTTTCATTTTTTCTCCACTTGTGTATGTCAGAAACCTTCCAACAACAACTGTACAAAGTTTCAACTCAATCGGATAAACGTTCCGCGAACGCATAAAAGACGAAGACACAAACACACAGACACACATTAATTTCTATATACTAAGTGTCTTCGGCACGCCCTCTACAGCTCGGCCCTCCGGGCAGGTGACCCTGGCGGGCGGCGTCTCAGCATGTGATTATTAGGCCTCCAAAATTCTATAGATTGCCCCCACTCACATTTTGGGAGGTTGAAATTATTTTTTAGATATTTGCAAATAAATAACTCTCCGTTTTCTAAAGAGTAAATGTACAAAAAAAGCTAAAAATTTCTATATTTTTGCCCCCCCCCCCCCCCTCCCATACAGTCAATTTTGATAGTTGATTTTTACAGGAATAATTTCTTAAAGTAATAAAGAATAACTCTACAAAATTTGATCAAGATCGGAAAGTTTTAATTTTTGCCCCCACTCACATTTTGGGTAGTTGAGGGGGTGGGGGCGGATTACAAAAAATTTTGAAATTATTTTTTAGATATTTGCAAATAAATAATCCAGTTTTCTAAAGAGTAAATGTACTAAAAAGCTAAAAATTTATAATTCCCCCCCAGTTGATTTTTACAGGAATAGTTTCTTAAAGTAATAAAGAATAACTCTACAAAATTTGATCAAGATAGGAGAGTTTTAATTTTTGCCCCCACTCACATTTTGGATAGTTGGGAGACGAATTTCAAAAAAATCCTGAAATTACTTTTTAGATATTTGTATTGAGAATTTTATTAAGTAAAAATGAATTAGATATCTTATCGTTCTTAATTAAAAATGCATAATTAGTGTAAACACATTGCAAAGATATTTTGCCCCTTTTGACCCCTTTAGGGGTCGAATTTCAAAAAACCTGAAATTAATTTTTAGATATTTTAATTTTGTATTTTTTTAAGTAAAAAGCAAGTAGATATTTTATCGTCCTTAAGAGATATCGCATAATCAGTGAAAACACACTTTGCCCCCTTTGACGCCCTTAGGGGTCAAATTTCGAAAAATCCTTTCTTAGTGAGCCCCTATGTCATAGATGTAATATCCTCTCCAACTTACATGTTTCTATGTCCAGTGGTTCTGACTGTTTTGATGAGTGAGTGTGTGTATTAGGCAAAGAATTATATATATAGAGATTAAGAAAGAGAAATAGATAGTGTCCTTTGCAATCTTATATTTATTTATTCATTCTAAGTTCTACTACTTCCGTCGCTGACTTGCATTGCGAGGACTGAGTTTCAAGTCACGATCCCATCCAAAAATTTTAATCGGATATAATCTTGCTTCTAGAGTCAACACAGTGAGTGTGGGAGAGAAAGAGAGAGAGAGAGATTTTTTAAAACCACTTTTTTCGACTGAAGGGGGCCTTGAAATGCAAAGGACTCTGTGCAGATCTCGACTTTGAATTTTTTCACAGAAAACAAGATTTCCAATACTAGTTACGCATAGAAATTGCGTTGTTAGGAATATCAATAAATCGTCGGTTTATTGCTAAAAGTCACTAAGTACATTTTTAATGGATTTAAATCAAAAAGTACTTAGTTGTGAGTTTCGATCATATTTATCAACATGTTATTAAAAACACATGTGTTTGTGTTATTTTGATGCACTTAATGTGTTCTTGCATCGATAAATATGATCGAAACTCACAACTACGAACTTTTGGATTTAAATCCATCAAAAGTGTACTTAGTGACTTTTTGCAATAAACCGATGAAATATATTAAATTAAAAAAAAAAAAATAGCGAAAAGTTGAAACTTGTGAGCTCCCTTCTAATTTTGTTAATTAGGGAATTCTTTTGTCATCGAACGGTTTGAGTTAGAAACTTTAGCCATTATTGTATTATAAATAAATGTCAAATTTTAGTTCATGCGCTCAAACGTTCAAGAGTAAGTATAATAACGACCTTCGATTCATGAGTTATCGTTGGATGTGAAAATCAGACACTTGAATCCATTCACTCAAAAAAACTTATGTTCCTGAAAGTGTTTGAAAAGTGGAGAAAAATCATTTTCAAACGTTATTTGTTCGTAGACCTTCTGGTGCCAAAATGTTTGGATCCACAATATACAGAACACCAGCTTGGAAAGCCCTGGACGCCGTAGTGGGTTTTAAAATAATAATTAAAATTTTTTAATCTTAATTAATTTTATTGGCTAAATGGGAATCTAGTTCCCGAGGCCAAGGGGAAGAAATTTTTTTTTTGTCATGAACTATAATAGTGGGTTTTAAAATTAAAAAAATCGCATTGTCGCGCAAGCCGATTATAATAAGTATAGATAGATATAGATGGCAGATTTTGGGTTTTCTAGCTTAAAAACACGACACTCTTTATATAAGGAGTTCACAAACACCTTATATGCTGGAATTTGGCAAAATGTTTCTATTAATAGGCTGTGCATTTATGCCAAGTTTCAACTTGTAGTTTGAGCCTTCCACCAACAAAACAGGCGATCGCAATACTTCCCCATTATATTCTATAGAATATAAATGTGAAAGTAAAAAATTGGTAAATCATTCTGCTGGAACAATTCTTGTTATTTCTATCGCAATCGTTACCAAGTTTTAGTAGGTGCAGATGTACTATTATAATCGATTCTTTTCTTCCTTATTTTTTTTTCGTTC
This sequence comes from Forficula auricularia, assembly GCA_024734495.1. Classification (NCBI taxonomy): domain Eukaryota; kingdom Metazoa; phylum Arthropoda; class Insecta; order Dermaptera; family Forficulidae; genus Forficula; species Forficula auricularia. Next base: position 193,137 of record JALMQS010000912.1, read on the forward strand.
GCCTGACTTAATATTTTTCTTTATATTTTCCTCTTTTTTTATAGTTTCATGAATTGGTGTGTCAATTCTCAAATCTCAGAACCGAATACAATCGACATTCGCATCACGAACTATGTATTTATAAATAGTAAAAATAGCGACTAAGTGCGAGTGGGATTCCCAGACCGAGGATTTTTGTATTTTTTTCATATGGCATGTAGATTAATTATTTTATAGTTATCAAAATAATTTTCATCAAAAGAACTTAAATTAAGGTATAGGGTGGGCCATTTAACTTTTGGAATTTGAATCGGCTATAAAAAAAAACAAATGAATATTTTTTCATAATTATGAGTTTATTAGAAAGATTGGAAATTTTCATTTAAGAATGAAACACAAAATCATTATTCGATTTCCAAAAACAGTGCGCAAAAGATCGATTGTTACGTTGGCTGTGTGGCAAATGGGAGCCCCGTCCTGTTGAAACCAAATGTCACCCATGTCATCCTTTTCAATTTTTGGAAACAAAAATGTTGATTTTCATTTTTAAATGATAATGTCCAAACTCATAATTTTGAAAAAAATATCCATTAGTTTTTTTTTTTATAGCCGATTCAAATTCCAAAAGTTAGATGGCCCACCCTATACTTTGAAGAATTTTTGCTGATTTGTATATTAAAGGATTGCAAAATTAGAAAGGGCCACCCCTACTCATAGCGATTTTGTAGACTCATATGCGACTGGAGCGCCTAATTAAAAATTGATATAAAACTATTAGGTTTTTAAAAGACTTATCTCAGGGTACCCCTCTCGATGGGGTGAGCGATTATTTTCTTTCTTATAATCGGTTTGCGAGACGTCGCCGAAGGGATTTTTTAATTTTAAAAACCACTAATAGTCCATGATAAATAAAATTAATTAAAATTAGGAAATTTAAATTATTATTTTAAATGTGTTAACTGGGAGATGCAACCCTGTATTTTTATCAAACTGCTTTGCTGGTAGAGCAAAAAAGCCAATCCAGATTTTCAATTATAAACAGCTTCGAAGGCAAAAAAGGTCATCAAGCTTACTCTAAATGAAACATTCTAATTATGACCTTAAACTTTCCGTTTTACACGATTTTTCAATTTCCGTATACATTAGGAAACGTTTGTTACAATTTTTCTATTTTGATTTATTTATATTCAACTCACCTCTATGATTATAATATTTTACAAGTTTTTCCTTCAATCTCATATTTTTTTAATATATAATGGAAAACTGTCATATATTTTGATTTGTGATGATTTCTTAATTATAGGGTAAAAGCTTTTAGTGTCTCAATTTTTCACATTCATTAACTTATCTTGTTTTAATAAATATTCTTTCTGATTGATTTTAGCACGATCTACTGTCAAGGAGAACTGCTCAAGACCGTTCAACTTGCTTCAATTTTTGAGGACTCGAAAACATTTGTGGATTTGAAAGTACGGAATAGCGTCAAAGATACTTGGGCTGACTTTAATGAATTAATGGAAAAAACAGGAGATCAGCCGAGTAAAGAGCAAATAAAAGAATTTGTCAATAATAATTTTGAAGAAGGCGATGAGTTGGTTGAATGGACACCAACCGATTGGCAAGAGAATCCTCAAATTTTGAATAAAATAATTGATCCGGATTTTAAACAATGGGCAAAAGGTTTAAATCTACGATGGAGGGATCTGGCACGTCAAGTAAACCCTAATGTAACGAAAAATCCAGAATTGTATTCCTTTATTCCAGTCCCGAATGGATTTGTGATACCTGGAGGAAGATTCCGCGAGTATTATTATTGGGATAGTTATTGGATTGTTCAAGGATTATTAGCAAGCGGAATGTATGATACAGTAAAAGGAATTCTACTCAATTTTATGTCCATTGTCCAGCGTATAGGGCATATACCGAATGGAGGAAGAATTTACTATTTACAACGCAGTCAGCCACCTCTTTTGGCAAGCATGGTCGAGGCTTATGTCGAGGCTACAAAAGATACTCAATTTATTATCGATAATTATGATACTTTAGAAAAAGAAATGAATTTTTGGTTCAAGAATAGAACAGTCAAAGTTTATAAAGATGATAAAGAATATACACTATTCTATTACTTCGCTCCTTCCAATGGTCCCAGGCCGGAATCTTATAAGTGAGTACCGTTTTCAATAATTATTATTATTTTTTTTAATACGACTAATAAAAATTTATTTTTAATTCCACTTCTGTTTGGTGTAAATAAGTATATTTTTTTAAATCGATGTTTTTCGTGAGAAATAAGGTGTTTAATTTGTGATTTTTATGTTGTTGTTGATGTTGAAGTCTTTGAAAAGGAGAAGATTTTGCGAAAAAAAGAAATTGATTAAATTTGAGAGGTTAAATTATTTAATAAACTCTGTGACAAATTGTCATGTATACTTACTCTTTTGAGAGGAGTTTTTGTATTGGCAGAAAGAGAAGAAATCTTCGGATTCCTGCTAGAGTAATCGAAGCAGCTAGCGCGGCTTTAAAGAATTTACGCTCTAAAATAATCAAAAGTAGTTTTTAGTTACAAATTGAATTAGCTTCATGGGTGTTGTAATATAGTAAAATAAAGAAGATTTAAAATAAACATGTAGATTTAGCTTTATTTACTTTTTCAACAATACAAATAATCAATAAAATATTGTAAACAAAACAAATTAAAGATTAAACAATTAATTAATTAGATTTAATTACGATTCAATGGGTCAGTGAGAAAATACACCGGTTTAACCGTGTAAAATGAAAATGTATAAATTGAATATAAATTGATTTTTTACACAGTGTCCTCTGTGAACTCCTGAAGATGGGCTTATACCCCGAAATATATATTGTGTCGTGCTAAACAAGCATCTTCATTTATGTGAAACCTACCTAGTATTTTATATTTTAAAAATTTTTAAAGTTTCAAAAAAAAATTTCTTTACTTTATTTAATGTGTTTCACCAAGAAACTACACCATTCTCCCTTAACCAAATTTATTTTAAGTTTTCATAAAAAATTTGGAAAAAGTATTTTATTTTTTTTTTAATTTTAATTAATAAAGTTAATTTAAAGAAATGTTTCACTTTTTCAGGGAAGATTATAGACTTGCTCAAAACTACGTTGATCCCACCGAAATGTATACCAATTTGAAATCGGCAGCTGAATCTGGATGGGACTTTTCGTCCAAGTGGTTCATTACCAAGGATGGAACTAATAATGGTACATTATTTCATGATGTTTTTGATGAAATATAGAATAAATAAAAAAGAAAATAAGAAGGCGTACAAAAAAAAGTAAGATTGATTCAGAATCTTGGATTTTATAGTTTAGAGTCTCATATATATTATGTATTATTTTTAATTTCAAAAATATAAATGAAAAGAAAAAAAATTATAATTTAATGGACGCGTTATCTCGAAACCGCGATGTATTTATCAGTTACTTGTAGGTTCTACGTCTGGCTACCAGAGATGGGCAAAATACATCGAAACATGAATTTTTTATATAAAATACATTAGAAATGGGTATTTTCGATACAAAATACAAATGTATCGAAAATACGTATTTTAAATACTTGTATTTTCGATACTGCCCATCTCTGAACGTAGCTACCTACTTAAAACGTTTTTCATTTATTTACTCTTTTTTAACCGACTTCAAAAAAGGAGGAGGTTCTCTATTCGACTGATTTTTTTTTTTGTGCCTATGTTACCTCATATCTCCGCCAATTGTCAACCGATTTTCAAAAAAATTTTGCATTATGTCCAGTCTAGCTTCCGATTGGTCCCATTTTTTTTTTTCGTTTTTTTTCCATAGGTATTAGACCTTTTTTATTAGGTTTGTTTAGACCTAACCTCTTTGTTTATGAACCGATTTCGATGGTTCTTTTTTTATCCGAAAGGGGTGTCTTAGGGATGGTGTCATATTAATTTGGTCAAGTTCTGATGATATGATCACTATTAATAACATCACTAAAAAGAGAAAATAAAAATAATTTTTAAGAAAAAAATAAAAACCGACTTCAAAAAATTAAATGCAACAAATAAAATACACTAAAAGGTATAAAATAATTATTATCTTATTTAGTTACAACTAAACGACGAAATATTAACATGAAATTACTTTTTGAAGTCGGTACCAAACAAACTATACCTATAAGCGAGCGTACCCGCCAAACGTACTAAGTAAGATCCGTCGAGTGCGATTCATAAAAGGTATATGTTTGTCACCGACTACAAAAGTAATTTCATGTTAATATTTCGTCGTTTAGTTGTAACTAAATAAGATAATAATTATTTTTTTACATTATGATAAGATAGAAAAAACAAAATTTTTCTTAACATAAATTGGAAAGCAACCGAAATTTCTAAAATAAATTGCTTTCAAAAATAACAAATTATCTACAGAAAATGATAAATATTATGGAAGTTCATCAAAGGAAATGAGTAATATTCATACATGAATAGTCAAAAGTCATTCTATATTAAGTATATCTAATCGAGCGATTAGCATAAGTTATTGTCACCTCAGGTTCGCCTTAAAATATACAGGGTGTCTCAAAAAATGTACTAACAATTCAAATGACGAGAAAAACATTATTTATGAACTTAGAGAGAAGTTGAAATGACTCAAGTACAGAAAAGACAAGTGTAATTGAAGAATCATGTTTGCAAATGTTCAAATTGATGACCACCTCAGCTTGCTGCAGCAGTTTGTCGGTCCAAACATTGCAGAGATGTTTGCTGATGACGACGAGGTTTACTTTCAGCAAGATGGAGCACGACGTTGTTTCGCGTTATCAGTGTTGTCTGGACATTTATATTAAGAAACAACTTCATAAATCATGTTTTTCTAGTCATTCGAAGTGTTAGTACATTTTTTGAGACACCCTGTATATTTATCAATATAACTCAATAAGTCGTGTATGCTCCTCAACGTTTACTCAGTACGCACTACAGGCAAAGCCTGCCTGGCAGACCTCAGTATTAAAATTCATTTCTTATTCGTATTTATAAATATATCTTAAATATGAATGAAAATCCCTAGTAGATGGTAAAGGCACTCTTAGGCTATAGGAGAGAGACACAGGCATTTGTAATGAACTATTAGTGGAATTTAAAATTTAAAAAGCTTCACACATTTGCCAATAACAACTGTATAAAGTTTCAATTCAATCGTATGAACGATGCGCGAACGCATAAAAGACGAACAAACCCACACACACACATACAAACCGAGAGACTATAATTGGCCTTTTTTTGCCCTGGTGGACAATTTTGGAGGGTTTGCGACTTTCCTTGGCTCTATCTATGGAAGCAAAGGCTAGCCAGTTCCGATACCCCCCTCGCGTTCGAGCCGACGGGTTCCAGATAGTACAAGATCCCGACTTAGGTCAACCTTCACCTATCGGGTTTCCTGCTGAAATTAATATTTTGATAATATAATGTATTAATAAACAAAACTTGATAGGGTCGACTTCCAATTTCTCTGCATAGCTATTTTTGATAATAAATAAAATAAAATAAAATAAAATAATTAATTCGCAATAAAATTATCTACATTTTCAAATATAACAATTAAGGAAACTCTCAAACTATAAAATACTAATTTCTAATTACCTATTGGAAATTGGATGTCGACCCTATCAAGTTTTGTTTATTAATACATTTTATTATCAAAATATTAATTTCATTAGGAAGCTTGATAGGTGAAGGTCGACCTAAGTTGGGATCTTAGACTAAGAAGGAAGGTGAAGGACAGGCCTGGAGTCAGCCAGAATGCAGAAGCTGCCACAGGAGGGTCAAGTTTAACCTTCAAAAGCCCAAAGGAGCTTCACTCCTAATTTGTTTAGGGTTTTTTCCCTTAGACGGGTAGCCGAACAATGCTGAAGAGTCCCATCTACCCTATTAGTCGCCTCTTACGACAAGCAGGGATTACTGCGGGTCTATTCGACGCCCAACCCGCAGGGCTAAGAGACACACACTAATTTTTATATATAAGATTAAAATAATTGACATTGATAATTTTAATATTAATTTCTTTTATGTGCATTTCTAGGTACATTAAGTGACATCGCAACTGGAGAAATCGTTCCTGTTGATTTGAATGGCTTTATTTATCGAGCGTTGAATTTGTTATCGAATTATGCCAAAATAGCACAAAAACATGATGGTTCAAATCATAAAAAAAGCGCCGAATCACTTAAAGAAGCGGTCGAAGCTGTTTTCTGGAATCAGGAAGAAGGAATTTGGTTCGATTGGGATCTCCGTAATAAAAAACAAAGAAAATATTATTACCCAACTAACTTTGTACCCCTTTGGACCGGCTGTTACGATGAGAGCAAGACTTCCGAGATAGCGAAAAGTGTTGTTAAGTATGTGAAGGCAAATAAATTAGAGACCTTTCCTGGAGGAATTCCTGTTTCGTTAGAACGAACTGGAGAACAATGGGATTATCCAAACGCCTGGCCACCTCTAGTCGGCATTGTCATTGAAGGAATTCAAAATCTGAAAACTGAAGAAACGGAGGAGTTGGCGTTAACACTCGCTAGTGCATGGCTTCGATCCAATTATATGGGATGGAATCAATTTAATGAATCCATGTTTGAAAAGTATGACGCCGAAACTGCTGGCCGTCGAGGATCTGGTGGCGAATACGGAGTACAAGAAGGATTCGGCTGGAGTAATGGATTAGTAATGCGATTGTTAGAGCTTTACGGATCAATAATAACAAACGGTGATTAATAAAATAAGGTTTTATTTATCAGTAATTTATTTTCTGTGATAAAATAAAGCAAAATACCATAAAATAATTGTATTAAAAAAAAAAGGGGGTAAGAATTATTTTATTTTTATTTTGGATATATTTTTATTTATTTCTTATTAAAAATTTTTATTGTAAAACATTTTTAGTGCATCTTTGCAAATAAAATTAATTAATTTTTGTATGAATAATTTTAACATATAAAAAAAAAGTATTATAAATTTGTATGTACAATTCATGTGAAATTTTTGTATTTGATAGGGGACATTCCTAAAATACGTTCGCAAAGAGAAGAGAGGTCCTGGGGGCGCGGGCGGGGGTCCAGGAGGCGGGCGTCGCAGCTAGTATTATATATTATAGTAGGTATATATACTATAATTTATTTGTTTGATTTCTCTTTATGAATCATCAACTCTGTTACTCTCCGCAAAACAAAATCTTTTCATAAAGAGAAACAAAGAGGTTGTCCTCTGCTTGATGCAAATAAACATACACACAAATATATATATATATATATCAGTGGCGTGCGGTCCATAGATGCTGTGGATGCAGCGCATCCCTAAAATTTCAGAACGTCAAGAGTATTTTCATAGCGTGTAAAATTTGAATCTGGTGTACCTTTATTTCGCTATCTTTAATTTAAAATTTATGGAACTTTTTAAGGTTAAAATATGAAAAAAAATTTCTAGATTTAATATTTGAATCACTTGAGCTATCTTATAGGAAAATACTCTGATTTTATCAAGTTGAAAAGCGCGATCAAAACAATTCTAGTTAATATGTTGATTATTCTTTAATATATTAATGAGAAAATTATAAATTTATTTAGCTTCATTATTTCAAGTTAGAAATATATAAGTTCAGATATTATTTTCACTTAATATTTGACAAAAATCACCTGCATTCGATTCGCATTTGAATCAAATTTAGGAAACATACGATGAATTAGTTTACATATTATGTACTCGACTCCTGAGTTTTAATTTAAAATCTAAAATTTGAATAAAAAATTAAAAGATGTTTTGGCAGAAGTAATTGATTTAATACAATTAGTTTGCACTATATATTAGACAAGGACCTAGGATAAACGTTCATTTTTAAATATGAAAAGAATTAAAACACTCACAAGAAGTAGCCTAAGGGAAGATATATCTGTCCGATCTTTTTTTTTTTTTTTTAATGATATTGATGAGAGAAGGAGATACACCAGATGGTGGATCCCCTAAAGGCCTGTATGGGCTGGCCCCTCCATCGTGAAAAGAACAGAGCAGAAGGAAAAGAAGCCGGGATCACGATCCAATCTCAGAAACTTAGATACAATTCAATATCCAATTTACCAAGGTTTTAGGGGCTTCGAGCAGTGGTAAATTCTCCGCGCGATAAATTCGGTTAAATTTATCTCCCCTGTCTTCAATATCAATTGAAAAAAATGTCAAAATTGAAAAATAACGAAAAATTCTATGATGCGGTTATCGATTAATTTTGCGAAGATTTTTCAAAAATTATGGATTTTTTAACACGCTCTTATTAGTTTCACTTGTATGTTTTTTGGTTGTATGTATGTATGTATGTAAATCGTTTGGGCTCGATTTTTTCTGTTAAATTCCACAAGCATTTTTCTATAAAAATATTTGTTTACTTACTCAATTTAAATGAAATTATATAAAAATAAAAACATTTCTGTTAAATTCCGCAAACTTTTCAATATAAAAATAATTAAGACTAAAAAGTAAAAAATAAATTATAATTTTAAAAAAACTAAAAAACACGCTTTTGTCAGTAATTCTCTAAAAAAGTGCAAAATAATGTAATAACCTGATAAACATAAAGTCAAAAAGCGTGGGGCGCAGAAGCATGTAGTTTTAATTAATTTCAAAGTGCCCCACGCTTTTTGACTTTATGTTTATTAGACTATTACATTATTTTGTACTTTTTAGAGAACTTGACTCGTTTTATCAGTTGTTTTAAAATTATAATTTATTTCGGACAGCATCCCCTTGTTGAAAAGTCACAGCCCGCCACTGATTGGTACCTATATATATATATATATATATATTATTTATTTGTTTGAGACTTAGTTTCGAAGGATTGGCCTTCATTATCAGCCTTTTTTAATTATAAATATTATTTTTCATGTGGTCCGAATCGCGTGGATATTGAAAATGTTTGCTGTTACTCAGCCGACAAGACAGCAAACATATGTCGGCTGCGTAACAACAAACATTTTGACAATCCTTCGAAACTATAGTCTCAAATAAATAAATAATATATATATTTGATATATATGTGTATATTTTTATTTGCATCAAGCAGAGGACAACTTCTTTGTTTATGATTCAACAACTTTGTTACTCTCGGCAAAATAAATAACTTTTCAATTACTTTAATATATCTTTAAACCAACAAGAGAAGAATTTTTTTTTTGATAGAAAATTATTTAACAAACTAATAATAATAATAAAAACTTTTAGCGTTAACAGACAATTTCATTTATTTCGATTTGTTCATCACAACAAATCAACCTTCTTCTCTTTTTAATCACAATATTTTGGCCTAATGACCTAATGTTCTCTGTAACAAGGTTATATTAAAAAAAAAAAAAAATCACAATATTTTCAAGGTAAAAAAAAATGAAAAATAGTCAGCTGACAGGATGATGAGAAGTGAAATACCAAATAAATTAACGCTGTTTTATAATTCAATCCTTTTGGATGAATAGACAGATGGCTGTGTCTGTTGGGTATGTGGTGGGGTCCAGGAACAGGTGGTGGGGGCCCGGAAATTAGAAAGGGGGGCGATGAGAAACCAAAAAGGCGAAATTTTGCGTGATGTATTTTATGAATGGCCCTATAACTATATTAGTTTTATAAAAAAAAGGATAATGACAAAATATTATATGTTTTTCGGTTTACCCTACATAATATAAATGGAAATATGATTAAGGATTTTTATTAATTTTTCTATTTCGATAAAAACTTGAATATAAAAAACAAACTTTAATTTTCGAGGTGTATTTCAAGTGTTTGAAATTTTTTTTTTTTTTTTTTCTACCCCTTGGCCTCGGGATGTTTGAAAATTATTTTTTATAAAATATAAAAAGAAGATAAGGCACTTAATTTATTCAATTTTATGAGATTTTTTGTTAATTAAAATATAAACACGGGTGCCCACAGGGGAGGGGGATGATTGTTGCAAAATTAGCATCGTATATGCTAAAAATAAAATGATCAAGTTAATAATTTCAACAAAAGGTAATAAAAACCTCTTCTAATTATTTAGAAGTGAATAAAATATAATAAGTGAATAAAAAAATAATAAAACTTAAGGAACGTGTTGTGGGTTTATAGTGAAACATCTTTAAAATTATAATAGGTTGTAGTTGGTGGTGTTTGGTGCCCTAGGCAAGTTTTAGGATGGAGCGAGACCCAATTATGGCACCTCTCTTACTTGCCTCTAAATATACCATATACCAGTTGGGTCTTTGGAGCCCCTGGTAAAGCTTTGGGCATTGCGGTCTTAAGATCATTCACATACTAGCTACACGGTCGCAATCAAAATATCAAAAAGCGAAAAAAATATTTTTTTCACAAAGAGAAACAAAGAGGTTGTCCTCTGCTTGATGCAAATAAACATACACACATATATATCGAGGTGATATATCTGTATATATATTATTTATTTATTGCATCAAGCAGAGGACAACCTCTTTGTTTCTCAACAACTCTGCTACTCTCGGCAAAACAAATTTAATATTTTTTTCTTTTATTTTCCTTTAACATCGAGGCGGCCGCTCCGTTCGCCTTATGGTAGGGCCGGCCCTGCTCATTATGAAACACGACCAACTCCAACCTATTATAATTTTAATAAAATACAATGTACAAGGGGGGTTCCTTTTCATGAAAATGAGAGAGTGAGTCATGAAGCTAGGGGGGGTGGGCACCCCTGATATAAATATATTTTAATTGTAAATTAAAATTGAATCTTATCTAGAGATAAAAAGAAAATATCAAATATGCTTTTTAAGCTAAGTCTTTTGATATCCTTTTTTAAAAATTCTTCTAATCCTGTAATTAGAGATAAAAGTGGATTCAGGAAAAATTCATGGACTTTGAGTGATTTTCAAAATAGTGCAAACTTTAGCTGCTAAGGTTTTCACTAAGCTAAGGAGGCCCTTTGACCCTTCTAGATTACAGTGACTATATTTTGATTGTTATTAAAGTATATGCAATTTTTTTTTTGACAGTGTTAAATGTTTAAATTTGAGAATTTACTGAATCCACTTTTATGCCTGATTACACTTGGAGCAGGAATTTGTTTCTATTATATATGTAAAACATAAATACAAAATTCTAAATTTTATATAAATATCTGTGACTAGTTTTATATACAAATATCAATTGGCGACTAGTCTTTAAATGAATAAATTATTTAAAATAAAGCTGATAAACGAAGTATTAAACAAGAGTAGTTATTTTATACTTTTTCATGTAGAAATATAAAGGTTTTTTCACCTTTATTTATATATTATTTATAATATTATATTATATTTTTTAATGTATGTCTTTTAGTACAAATAAATAAATGTGAAATAAAAAAAAAAAAAAAAAACTTAATTATTTATTATGACCTTGCATCTGTGGTTTGTAGATTAGTTTGATACCCAAGTCCTACAAGATCTTTAATCATAACATGCATGCGGATTGTGACAAACCCTTGAGATCGAACTCTGGTAACTGGAAATTAAAAAAAAAAATAGAATTTGAAATGAACTCATTTAATTAGTTTTTATTTTGTACACTATGCTTAGAGACAAGAAGGATTTTATTAGTAGGTCTGTTGGGCTTTTAAATAAATATGATTTCTATGAATATACTTGAATTTTTGAAATTTTTTAGGCCATGTACCAAAGGAATCAACAAATAAATAATAAATAAATACTGAAATTTGTACACATTATCATTAATTTTTATTTTTGTTTTAAGAAAGGAAGAATCAGGGTACCATGACGTAATTATAGAAGGGGTGTCTACAAAAATGTAACGAATTGTGACAAGGTGGGAGTGGGGGCAGGGACGGCGGAACCGTGGGGTCAGGGGAGTCAGCTGAGCCACCTGGGAATTTGTCTACGGGTCAAGGGGGTCAGCGGACCTGCTAAAGAAAGAAATTTTACCGTTACTTTACCCACAAACAACTTTGTGCCAAATTGTTGGTTGTAAAATTAATGATATACTAAGATTGAAGTAATTTTTGGAGAAGGACTGATAAGTGAATTAAGTGGATATCGATGAGGCAGTCAAAAAAGAAGAAATAAAACCGACGTTTCGGAGGCCATTCCCTCCTTCTTCAGGGTTTTGAAAAGTCAGTGAAGGAAATCCAATGCGACATTCCCCTCTGTCTCCTCTTTCAGTGGCAGTAACAATAATATATTGTATTTCATTCAGCAGAATTATAATGTAGTAATGTTCTTGCCACTGAAAGAGGAGACAGAGGGGAATGTCGCATTGGATTTCCTTCACTGACTTCTCAAACCCCTGAAGAAGGATGGAATAGCCTCCGAAACGTCGGTTTATGAATAAAAAGATAGTGTAAATTATCTTCTTCTTTTTTGGACTGCCTCATCGATTATCCACTTAATGTTATACTATTATCTGTTTGCGTTAACAAAACCTACGCTAGAAGCACAGTGTTTCAAACTATATAGTAACTATAGTTTGAAACAACTCATATAGTAACTATAGTTTGAAACAACTATATAGTAACTATATAGTGCCTACATAGTTTCTATATAGTGCCTATGTTGTCGCTATATAGTTACTATATGGTTTGAAACATTGTGCTACTAGGGTAAAAACCTTGCACCGTAACGTTAGCTTAGTGTCTTAAGATCATGTCCAATTATTTAAAATTAATTACCGGTTACCGGTAGTTTCTTAAATAATTCTTTTTTTTTATGAACAAAGGTTTTGTTTTCCTAGTTACATAAGTTTATTATTACTCGTATTTGCTAAGAATAATACAAGTATATATTGCTAATTAATTTGGTTTTATTTTATTACCTTTTGAAACTAAACTCAAGCATTATAACTGCAAACAAAAATTTGAACTCTTTTTTCTTTCAGTTTTCAATAAAACCGCAGCTACAAACTACTTAAAAATGGGTTAAATTGTACCAATTTGCTTCAAAATTTTCTAGGGGAGGGTTCCCAGAGCCCCCTACATCACATTCCAAATGTTGACCCCCCTGGCCTAAGATCGTTCAGCCGTGCTTGAGTGTGTGTAGAAAATGTCTTGATTAACGTGACTTATTTTAGGGACGGTCCCTATGAAATATTATATGTATTCTTATTTACATCAAGCAGAAGACTCAATCTAAAATTTATTCCTTAAAGATTGTATTTTAAATAAAAATATTTGGAAATTGTAATAGTAGGCTTCACAAATAAAAATAATTTAAATACGTAGGTATGTATTGATTTAAACCTTAAAGGAACCGAAATATCATGTAATAGTACATATAACCCGAAAGATCCTATATGAATGTTAACCCAAATTGTCCAGTTTTTCAATATGACTGTTGTAAAACAAAACGTTGCAATAATTACAGAGTATTCTTTAAGTTCAAATTAACATTCGTTATTTACAAATAAAAATATATAAAAGATTAGAATCAATATTATAAAAATTTTTCAATAAAAATGAGGTATGTGTTTCTATAAAAAGTGGGATCTTACACCTTTTTCCACACAAGTGACTCTATATACCTCATCTTTATTGAAGAAATTTTATATAAAAATTAGTTAAGAATTTAAAAATATTAAATAAGACAAACGTTGTTGCAGTGAGAGATGGCTGTTCACAAATCAGAAATTTATAAAGGAGAGGAATTCAGCCAGTAGGGAAACGTTTTCTTTGATTGGGAGTTTTATTCGACATATGTTTCCCTACTGTCTAAATTCCTCTCCTTTAAAAATGTCTGTTTAGTAAGAGCAACACTATATACCCACCCACCTTCTCGTCCTTCTCCTTGGGCTATAACTCTAGCATCAACGAATTCCGGACGACGGCCGGTCAACCAGCAGGTCAACTTTTGTAAGAGAGAACTTGATTCAGGTACAAACATGGCAATCCTAAAACCAAATAATAATAATATTTATTAGCTATTTCAGCTATACATCATACAATACAATAATGGTAGAATTCGCATAAATCCATACAAAAGATTTTAACATATAAGAATAACAATATTTTTTATTGTTAGGATAAATAAACTGAATTTGCTTCTTTCCAGTAATTTATTTTGTTTTTCAAATGGAATGAAATTTTGGAATAACCATTTGAAAAACAAAATAAATTACTGGAAAGAAGCAAATTCAGTTTAGATTAAAAATTCGGTTTATTGGACAAAGTTTTTTTATTGAAGTTCTTCTTCAATTTTTGTACAACGTTTCGTCTCTCTCGAGACTTTTTCAAGTACTCAATTGGCTAGAACAACATTGGTTGAAATAAAGATGAAAATAACTGAGACATAGTAGAATTTTTTCTTTCTAGATTGATACCATAAAACAATATAAGTATAGATATACATATATATCTATACTTATATTGTTTTATGGATCTAGAAAGAAAATTCTACTATGTCTCAGTTATTTTTATCTTTATTTCAACCAATGTTGTTCTAGCCAATTGAGTACTTGAAAAAGTCTCGAGAGAGACGAAACGTTGTACAAAAATTGAAGAAGAACTTCAATAAAAGGACTTTGTCCAATAAACTGAATTTTTAATCTACTAATTATAATGGACATTAATCAACATAATAATTCAGTTTATTTATCCTAACAATAAAAAATTAATATATCCAGTACACACCAAGCCAGCAAAATTCTTATAAATAACAATATTAATGAAACTATTAAATAAATAACTATATAATATCATCTATCAATCCAATAAATGACAGAATCTGCATAAATCAATGCAAAAATTTTAAAATAGAAAAAAATTATAAAATATAAGTATGACAATATTAATCAAAACGATAATCTCTTTGAAATCACAAACTCCAACAATCGCTGCTTAAATTGATGGATTCCTGTGACATTCTTTATCTCACTTTATTGTACTCCGACAAACCCTTATAAAATAAGGTCTTAAATTTTTTATTACTCTTTCAAATTTTTAGGTCCAAGCTCTCTAGCATATTATAGTGTGGGTAAATCAAATCTTAATTAATTGGCGTTAATTGTGTTTTTTGCCATGGTTGATCTAAATGATCTAAATTTATATTTATGTTCTGATATTTTGATTTAAATTTATATAATTTATTTTAAGTTTACTTTGTTTTTTATATTTATATTTAATTATATTAGATTTATGTTGTGTTTCTGAATTTATATTTTAAATTTATATAAATTGTACTAAGTTGTTATTGTTTTTTGTATTTATATCTACTTATATTGAGATTTATAATCTTGTTCTGAATTTATATTTCAAATTTATATAATTTGTATTAAGTCTATTTATGTTTTTTTTTATATATTTAACTAATAATCTATAATTTTTTTTTATACCTTTATCATTGGACTTTGTTTTATAATTATAATATGTTTATGTTATCATCTCTTTTCCTATTGTCTTTGTCAATTATACCTTTATTTTATATTATTTTTTTCTCATACTTTACTATTTATATACACGTACTTGGGATTTGTGAAAAAGTGCTGTGGCTGCCGTTAATAAATAAATAAATAAATATCTTTCTTAAAATCTTCCACAATTCTCAAATCATAACAGCCTCCCACATTTGTATATTTTAATTTATTTTTTAGATATACTATAATGCTCGTCAAACTGCGGTTGTAGAGGGTATTTGAAGGCCCGCGACAGAGCTATTGCAGATAGTATTTATCAAGATATGGTATCCTACATGAAGGAATATTTGTCAGAAATTCAAAAAAGATTTAATGATTTTATAAATATTAAGAACTGTTTTATTATTGTAGAAAACCCTTGGCATTTTGAAGGCAATGATATGAAATTATTTAGTCAGTTTGGATTTCATAAAATTCAGTTGATGAACGAACTCTCATTGAACTAAAATACGACGCACAACTCAAAGCTCATTTCACTGAACATCGTAAAAAGCAGGAACACATTGAATTCTGGAAAAATGTGCCTAGTGACTTTAAAAGTTTATGAGACTGCGCACAATTTATTTTGACAATATTTTCTTCTACATATCTCTGTGAAGCTTCATTTTCCAAAATGAGCTTCTTAAAAAATAAATACCGCAATCGCCTTTCCACTTATTTAGAAGACCAATGAGAATTGCATGTAGTCCCAAAGACGCCAACATAGAAGAAATAATTAAAAAAGTACAACAGTATATCACTTAAATTACATGATACTCGTAGTAAAAAATACATAAATAATAACTTGTTTGTTGTTAAAATAAAATATTTGAATACCTTCTATCTTTTTTCAATATACATTATGTATTCACACCCATTTACATTGCTAATATAATAAATAATAATAAATAATAAATAAATCTTTATTCCTCGACTTGCTTAGAGGCACAAGTCCTCGGTGGCTAGGTCCTCCAAACATCAATACAATCTAGCTACAATACATCAATACAAATTAACTACAACAATTTAACAAATAATAAACAAGTACAAAAAAAAAAGAAAAAAAATAGAAATGTATGCTCATTGCTCATTAACAAATAATATGACCATAGATTTCCATCAAAAGACAAAAATTAATTTACAAATTCCACACAAAAACCCGATACCAGGAGCAAGCGACGCATTAGCCATCCCGGCATTTGCCATAAGTTGTTAAGGAAACCTGGTCAAAACCTTAACAAGGATGGTATGACCTCTCTCTACCTCAGCTAATCTCTGCTTGTGAGAACTAAATAAAATTTTGTACAACTCTAGGACTTTAGGACTTGACAAACATCATAATTGATTATAAATATGAATATAAATATTATAAATATCCTATTAGGTAGTTGACACCATTAACCAATAATTCCAAGACACAACTTCTCTAAAAAAACACTTTATTTTAGCCCTGAAAACTTGATTAATTTTCAATTAACTGTAAAATTAGATTTTTAGTTGCTTAGTCAATAAGTAGTTAGTGAATTGAGTTGGCAAATAAGTGACTTCACAGATTGCTCTATTGTCATACAAAATCTATGGGGGAATCGCGTTTTGACAGCTCATAAAAAGTATCTCAATTGAGTGGTAGTGTCAGCTACCTAATTCATAATTGTGCGGCCCGCAGTGATACCTCACATTGTCCTATGTGGCTTTTGACCAGAAAAGTGTGACGACCATTGCTATAATGGTATAATTATTGATAATATTATAAAGAAAAAAAATTTTATTGATTGTTTTATAATTAAAATAAATGAAAATCTTTTAAAAAAAATCTTCAAAAGAAGAAAGATGAAATATATTGTCGAAAAGTTGAAGGATGGTTAATTAATTCCTTTTATTTGCTTTTTCCACAATCTCAAGAACTTCTACTAATTTAACTAAATATGCATGACATTTATAATGAAAATCATCAAAACGTTTAATATTATAAATCAAATCATTGTTTTTTAAAAGATTTGTATTTAATTTGATAGTATTATAGTAAGAAGAGCTAACCAGAACTAGTACACAAAAGAGGTGTAAGTTAACAAAAAGTCCTCTGGCCTCCCAGCGAGCTTTAAAATTAACTAAATACTTAATAAATCCCAAATGTTGATACCTTTTAGTATGTTCCCCAGGTGAAGTGGGAATGTGGCAAACACCGTAACCTCGTACAACATCATTTCCAAAACTGTCTAAGCCATAAACAGATATGACTATTTGTGGCCCTAAAACAGAAATTATTTCACTTTTTAGGGTTCCATTCAAACATAAAACCGGATTCAATACATTACATCCAGCTGCACCTTAATGTCAACTTTCACCTTTCAAGCTCAAATCTTTCGAAAATTGCCAAATCACAAAAATTATGTATGAGTCATCAGTTTTTTACTTTTTAATAATATTATTAATTCTTTATTAGCTATTTTAGCTATAGGTACATCATACAATCCAATAAATATATGGAATTCATTTAAAATAATAGTCACTTATAAAATACAAGAAGATAAAGGGCATTACTATGTACAGTTAACAATATATTATTTTTATATTATTATTTTATAGAGAAACCCCTTTTCAAAAATAAGCTAAAGCCATAAATACAACAAATTAATTAAAATTCTTTATATGAGCCACTTCAAGTGATAATATTTCATAATTAGTAAATAATTGATACTATTTTTTCGCCCACGATTTCAGAACTTCATAATTATACATATATCGTGCGCAATATCAGTAAATTGCACTGAAATTAAAATTGAGCAAAAATACCGTAATTCTGGGGGAGATATCGCAAAAGGATCGATCGTCCTCTCTGTCACAAATTCCAACAATCGCCCCTTAAATTCTTGGACATTTTTGTGATCTTATTTAGCACTTTATTATACTCCGACAAACCCTTATTAAATAAGGTCTTAAACTTTTTATTCGTCTTGCAAATATCTATCTTGAAATTCTCCCCATTTATCAAATCATAACAGCCTCCCACATTTGTATATTTTAATTTCGATTTTTAGATATTCAGCTGCAAAATTGTTTCTTATTTTAAAGATGATAATTAGTGAATTATAATAGATGGATAGTTTCCTTTAGATTGAGAAAATTAAGAGAATTTAATATGTGGTATTAATACCTCTAAGGAAAGCGGTGTGGGTTTTAAGTGAAACATATTATCAATAGAATACTAATATATACAAAAATTATAGATGAAAATATATTATATTTTATTAAATTTTTTATATATTAGTATTCCATTGATATCAAAGCGCACAGGGTGCGCAGGCCAAGTACGAGCATTAGCTTGGCCGTACACGCTGTACGCTATTTACGCGAACCATTTCGAGTCAATTTCGACCCCTGCAGCGCGGAATTCATTTGAGATACAGAGCTGAAATTATACATATATAATTATGTATGTAATCCCCCTTGAGGAGCGGGGCCGGCGCTACAGGGTGCAACCCGTGCGGCTGCACAGGGCGGCAGAAAGGCAAGGTGGGCGGGGTCCGAGACGACCAATACCAAAGAAACAGTTTGACGAACCAGATGAAGTACAAGTAGTTTTACTTGACCTAAAGGGTGAATTTAAAGTTAATTTTTATTTCTTTACTCTTGACCAAACAATAATATCACTCGAAGAACGTTTTGAGCTGATCAAACAACACAGTAATTATTTTGAATTTTTATACAATATCCCATCGATAAAGAACTGGTCAAAAAGTGATTTAGAAAATAAGTGTAAACAGCTTCAAGATGTTCTAACTTACGGAGAATCACGGGATATTGACGCTAATGAACTTTGTGATGAACTGAAAGTGCTTTGTCATATTGTTGAAGAAAATTCTACGCCGATGGACGTATTGAAATACACACTAGCAAATGATTTTGCACCAAATGTTGCAATAGCATTAAGAATTTTACTAACTCTACCAATTACAGTAGCCAGTGGTGAACGGAGTTTCTCCAAATTAAAACTGATAAAGACTTACCTTCGATCGACCATGTCTGAAACTAGGTTAGATGACCTAGCAACAATATCAATCGAACATGAATTGGGAGAAAAATTGAACTATACTGATTTAGTGAACGACTTTGCTGCTGTTAAAGCAAGAAAAATGGTTTTTTAATTCCAAATAACTTTTGTGATGAGGAAATGTTTTAGAATCAGTATTTGGTATTTCTACATGTATACAGTATCTTAACCTACTGTAAATTTAAAATTACAATAGTGTACAAGAACTGTTGACACAATTTGTCTGTAAAATATTTTTTATTTGTAAATAACACCAGTAAACTAATAACTGCTATGTTTGATGTTTCTAATTGTTATTTTATCCTATCTTTGTTACTTCCTAGTACTATTATGCTGATTTCCGGGCCGGGAGGAGCAAGGTATGGGAGGGGGGGGGGCGCCAAACAAATGTTTTGCACGGGGCGGCAAAGTGAGTTGCGCCGGCACTGTTGAGGAGAGTACCAAATTTCAATAATATAGCTTAAATAGATTCTGAGATATGGACCTGAGAAAATAGCTAATTTTGACACTGATTGACAGGTCATCAAAACCTATAGGGTAGGTACTTCCAATCATTCCAGCATCATGAAATTTCGCCTGCTAGTAGAGTTTGGGACACAAACAAAGGAAAAATTCCAAAAATCCAAACTTTTCATCTTTCAACCCCTTCAAAATGGAAGGGGAGGGTCAAAAATGAAAATTCTAGCCCGTTGGATCAAACTCAACCAAATTTTGTTTACATATCCTGTGGGGCCCCTGAAAGCTAGAAATGCAAAAACTAACCACCCAAAATGGGGGGAGGGGGGTTAAAAATAAAAATTCTAGCCCTTTCGACCAAGGGGTTTCCTCATAGCTTACAAAAAGAAGAAAAATCTCAACCAAAACAATAAATTTATAATTTTCTCATTAATATATCAAAGAATAATTAACATATGGGGTAGAGTCGCATATTAAGAACAGGAAATCAAATATGATCTCGATATATCAATTCATCCAGAAATGAGATTAAAAATCATTTTTTCCGAAAGCTTGGCGCATAAATGTTTGTATTTATGTTTATGTTTTTGTTGTATGTACTTGTACTTATATTTATATATGCTTATATTTTGTATTCATGTCTAATTCTGTAATTATATTTGTATTTATATCTGCATTCATATCTAGATTTGCATTCATATTTGTGATTATATTGGTATCTGTATCTGTAATCTGTACCTATATTCTATAGTTGTTTTTTTCTTGTATTTGTTTTGTGTTAATATTTAAAATTATTGTTAAACATTTTCTTTCTCACTACTCTATTGTATAAATTGATTAAAATTGGGCTTTCTGCCCGTGTATATATTAATAAATAAATAAATATTAACGAGAATTGTTTTCTGCTGATTGAGGCTATTGGAGTCTGCTGAGTCTTAAGTCTGGACCAAGAGAGAATGAAAAAGATATGGGCTAAACGCAATAATGACGTTGGATTATAGCTAAATGGATCATATCTTTTTAATTCTCTCTTGGTCCAGACTTAAGACTCAGCAGACTCAATAGCCTCAACTAGCAGTAGTCTCGCGATAAATATCTTGTTTAAAAAGCGCGATCAAAAATAGTTCTCGTTAATGTGTTTAATTATTCTTTGATATATTAATGAGAAAATTATAAATTTATTTAACTTCAAGTTAGAAATATATAAATTCAGATATTATTTTCACTTAATATTTGACAAAAATCACCTGCATTCGATTCTCTATCGAATCAAATTCAGGAAACTTATGATCAACCAAAACATTCTGTGAAAAAACAGGCCAAGATCGAAAAAGTAGTGAAATCTACTGTGCAGGCAAGTAAAATTTGACAAGAATAATTAAGTTGAGAAAATAGTAGATCTCTCAACTTAATTATTCTTGGCGAATTTAACTTGCATGCACAGTAGATTTCACACTTGATCTTGGCCTGTTTTTCATAGAATGTTTTGGTTAAGATTAAGACTATTAGTGGATCTACTAGCTAGCGAGACGAAAGCCGCTAGAGAACGAGCAAAAGGCAACGATGCTTATCTCTACACTGGGCCGTCTCTGGGAGTAACACCACCTCCGCGTGGTCTAGCTGGATATCCGCACCTTTCGGAGAACTAAGAGTGTTACCCTTGGCGAAGAACGCAGTTGCCATTGGCATATATAGAAATATTTCTATGTCCTTAGTAAATCTGGAAAATGCACTGGATATGCTATATTATGTCATTAGACATATATAGTCCTAATGGATCCTATGGATGACCCAACATTACGGACTATCCTTTTAGTATATTCAGTGGGCCAAGAGGTGCTATGTTATGCCGGCAACAGATGCAGCAGCTGCTGCATCAAAACTAACTATGGTGAATAAATCTCTTGAATTTATCTAATAAATTCTAAAAGAGTTAAAATGCTATGATATTACAATAGAAATATCATAAACACGATTGTTTCTACAAATCCTACTACATCGACTCTGTCGATTATTGAACACACAAATTTATGAATATATCACTATCAAAATGATGATGATATCATGTTGCATAAACAATTATGCAAGAATGCATGTATTGGAATAGTGACCTACACATTTCGGCATATATAGAATTTCTTCTATCTTTTTAGTATATTTCGGTTGATCCTGCCAGGATATGCTATTTTATGTCTATGACATATATAGTAAGAAATACTCTATCCTTTTAGTATATTCAGATGCGCTGCTCTGGATATGCTTCATTATGCCGAGATGTTGGTGGCTTGAACCAAATACGCCGACACTGCGGGCTTTGGCCTGGTTGAGTGGTGTGTGCGGCCGGGCTGATCAATGGCACAGCAGTAAGCCAATAATTCACGGCGCATGGTTTGATGGTGGCCATGCAGATTGATAAGCATAAATAAGCTGTCATTCTTTGATGATAATTATAACTATTTCATAAGACAGTAAACAGTAATAACTGTAACCAGCAGTTGAGGGCGCTGCTGGAAATTGCTTATCAATATGAATAATTCATAACGGCCGATGAAAATCACCAGTATATGGTGATGGCTACAAAAGCTGGCCATGATTGATTCCGTGACTAGCTCATCGGCTTCCACGCTCGGAGCACCGCGATGTCCACGTATCCAGGAAGTGACAAACCTGCAAGCCGAAATTGGTGTTGCTCTGGCATTATGCTTGCTAATCAGTGCGAGCGGGGGACGTACGTGTATTGTACCCGCTCGCATGCCATGGCCGTAGTCATGACAAGGGAGTTGACTAGCCCTCTGATTTAAAATGGTCCAGCGGCACATCTGATGAGGAGGCAGATTGGGCTTGGCGAGCCCACGCTGAGTGCAAGCCAATCAGTGCGAGCGGGGGACGTACGTGTATTGTACCCGCTCGCTTGCCATGGCCGTGGTCATGACAAGGGAGATGACTTGCCCTCTGATTTAAAATGGTCCAGCGGCACATCTGACGGTGGTTCAGATTGGGTTTGGCGAGCCCACGCTGAGTGTAAGCCAAAACGGTAAACACACCTAAAGTAACCTGCAGCTGCCATTCAATTGGTGTCTTACAGGTTCCTTTAGAATGAAAGACTGGCGCCTTTTACCGTAGTGAATGCCAATCTGTGTCACTTGACTGTGGCATGCATGGTTGATACCATGAAGTCCGATAAGCTGCATGGTTATATATCATGTAGAAGAGGTTGTCGACTTCCAGATTTAAAAGACAAGCCTGGGTTGGCACAAAAGGTGACGAACCGCTGGCCAAGCGAACAATCGGTTCACGAACTTAGGCTGGAGATTTCGAATCTTACACCCTAAAAGCTGTAACACAGTGGGTTTGCTTGGTACACATAACAAATAGAGGTATAGGCAGAAAGCCGCCTGGAATGGAGGGTGGCGAGTCGTTTGCCAGACGACAATCGGTCGCGGACCTGGGCTGAAGATTTTGAATCTTCAAATCCTACTGGTTGTTTTTACAGCGGGCGTGAACCGCATTGGACGCTTTGTAAGCGCTCGACTACCATTGTTTCGGAGCTTGCTTGGCGAACAATGCTTCTGATTATGTAAAAACGAAGCATTCGTACTTGGCTGTTTGCAGCAGGTGTGGGCCGGCTTGGGCGATTTGCAAGCGGTTTGTCAGGTGTATGTGATGTTGCAATCACATCAGGTTAACCAACCGCACATGCAGTCGATCACGTACTGGGACTGTGGGAAGAGAGTCCGAATCTGAAGAGGTGGAGCATGGAAAGTCATGTGCAAGAGAAACCTCGAACAACCATACCAAAGGTTGTTGAAAACAAATGGTGCCATGGGGAATGGAGAAAGCCCTAGGGACGAAAGTTCCTAGCTCCATTCGACTGAGGTTGGTCTCGTGGTGGCACAAGGTTTTGTCTAGATAGCTGTTGTTAACTCGCCAGCTGTTGATAGCTTCAACACTAGCGAGGGTGGAATATACGCCCGCTATATTTCACGTGTACCTCTGCGTACACACCTATACCCTGATCGATGCCATTCAACGGCGTTATTCGGATCTTTCGGGGTAAACATATGATGCGAGAGTATTGTATGCGCTGGTTGCGAGTGCGTGTGAAGGCCCGCGGGCTATAGACACCACTTTAAACAATTCAGTGCGTCAATTGCGCTGTCGAATCTTTTTTTTTAGTGTATCTACTACATTTCAAAATAATTCTCATGCATACATTTTGTCAAATGAATTCGTCATAAAAATCACACTCATCATCCAAAAGTCTTAAACGTTATACGTAAGTAAGTGAGTTAGGATTATAATTTAATTATAAAGAGAAACAAAGAGGTTGTCCTCTGCTTGATGCAAATAAACACACACACAGACACACATATATATCGTCGCCTTAGAGTGTAAACCTGCTAACTCACAACAAGGAAATTTTACAGGGCAGAGAAAAAACAAACAAAATTTAATATTGTTGTTATGGAAAGAAACTATTTTCCACATTTTTTTTTTCTACAATTTACGATTGTGATTTTACGTAGCAGTTTTACTTGGACGATGCTGCATCTCTTTCTCTCGAACGGTATTAATATGGCATATATGATAAAAAGTGGAGTTAGCAGCTTTACACTCTAAGCCGACGATATCTTTTTAGTAAGAAAGGGTTCTTACTAGTTAAAACACGTTTCACTGAATATCTTTGTTTCAACTAGAATTTACTAATATTGGTTGAGTTTTGTTAAAAGGTCTAGAATCTTCGTTTTTGACCTTACGCCTCATTTTGGGTGTTTATTTTCAAAAAATTTTAAACGAAAATGTCAAAAATTAGAAAACAAAGTTGTAGAGGATGTAATTTTTGATATTTTCGTTTAAAAATTTTTGAAAATAAACATCCAAAATGAGGCGGAAGGTCAACAATGAAGATTCTAGACCTTTGAACCAAACAACTAACATCAGTAAATTCTAGTTGACACAAAGGTATTCAGTGAAACGTGTTTTAATTAGTAAGAACCCGTTCTTACTGCAAAATATATATTATTTATTTGTTTGAGACTATAGTTTCGAAGGCTTGGCCTTCATCATCAGTCTTTTTTATAAGATAATTATTATAGAAACTCACATCCATAGGGGTTAGTACTTTTAAATGTTATTTCAAGAGGAAAATTCCAGATAATCAATTTTCTTTCTCCAAAGCCATGTCTACTGATTTGAGAGATACCTTCATCGATTCCCTAAAATCATATTAATTTTTTAAATTAAATAATAAAATAAAAAAGAGCTGAAATAAACATGGAGATTTAGATTTATTTACTTTTTCAACAATATAAATAAATAATCAATAAAATTTTGTAAACAAAACAAATTAATGATTAAACAACTAATTATTAACTATTATGCTTCATCTAGAAACTTAATTATACTTACTGAAGTAATAACCCAATCCTGTCCATAAGTAAAACAATATTTGCAATATATATTATTAAATTCTGGAAATTCTGCTGATTCTATTTGGCCAACCATTGATAATAAAAATACATTTGGCATTTTAGTCAAAAGAAATGATAATCATATAAAATGCACCTTAGAAATAGATATAAAAAGAAATGTTCACAATTCAGAAATATAAAAATTATCAAATCTTTTTAATATGCATGTACTTTTGTGTTGTTTACAAATAATAAAATTGAATATTACTTGATGAATAATGACATTAGATGGCACTAAATGACACAAGTTACGATCAAATTTAACAAGACAATTTTCTATAGCTGCACTTTCTTAAACCAATATATATCATTATTAAAATGTCATGTTATTAAAGCATTACTTAAAATAATAGATTTGTGAATAATGTCACTTTTTTATCTTCATAATAATTGAAAACTAGTTTCCTATTCATGTAAGAGAAACTTCTTCAGATTTGCTAGTGCTGCCATCTTTAGGCAATTTATTATAACATTTTAACCGACACCCTCGAACTACTGGATATTGGAATGACTTGAAATTATTATTAAATTGTTTATAATGTTCTCATAATGAGATGTATTCAAAAATCACTTTTTTGTTAAAACTCTTAGATTTATAGATATCCAGCATTTTCCATGACAGGAAATGATCTATTTTTCCAAAAAATTCCAGTTTTTCCTTCATAAAATAAAAACCAGTCATCCTAGAAACTTGATTCCTATCTCATTCTCTAGGAAACTTGGTTGGCTTGAACGTTTACTTGGATCACTTTTTTGATAAAACTCTTAGATTTATAAATATCCAGCATTTTCTTTGACGCTTTTGAGTATTCGGATCATATCCTGTCCGGAAAATGTAGGATATCTATAAATCTAAAAGTTTTATCAAAAAAGTGGTCCAAGGAAACGTTCAAGTCAATAAAATTTCCTAGAGAATGAGATAAAAATCGAAGTTTTTAGGATGAGTGATTTTCATTTTATGAAGGAAAAACTGCGATTTTTTGCAAAAAATTGCAATTTTTCAAAATTTCAACCTCATTGCGACACTTATCATTATCCAATTATGAAACTTTGTTTGAATTGTAATCTAGTTTAAAAATGTATAGAGTAGTCTTTGTCGAAAAAGTGGTCAATCATGGCCAAAATGTGAAAAAATCGAAAAAAGTGCGAGTTTTTGGGATTTGCGAAAACAAAAAAATACGCCAATTTTCAACTAGCGCTTGAGCCCGAACGGTTGGTCGGAGACAAAAACCTAAATGATAAAATTTGTAGGAAATTTTATAAACTTTCATTTTAAAAAGGAAGACTATTTACGAAAAGTTAATAGTTTTCGAGTTATAAGCAAAAAACCGCCAAAAAATGAGATTTTTTTTACCTTTTTTTTGCATTTTTGACAATGTTCCGTCACGAAATTTTGTTACCAAACTTCAGATTCGGATTCAGCACACCCAAAAAACATAGAGTTGAAGAAATTACAACTACCTCTCTAGACCCCTTGAGCGAATTTTGCATGGAGTCTCTTGTAAGGATTAAGTATTGATAAATTGAATTTTGATTCATTAATGTAATAGAAAAAATTGGCTTCGGCGTCCAATTACCCCCCCCCAAGATCTGAAGTCATTGTCGCCGACACCCCTCTCTTTTCCAAGAAACCTCGGAGGGAATCATCTCCACCGCTGGCTGTATTCGCTCGTGAGGAGAAATGACTTAATTCTTTAAAAAAATCAAAGTCGGCGACTAATGACTTCTTCTCCAGTCTCTATTAATAGACATATTTTGAGAGAGAGAAGGAGAAAAAAAAACATAGAATTATAGGACGCGGGAAAATTTTACAATGAAATTTATTAAACCAAAGCCAGGTTTATTATATGCAAAAAAAAAATTAAGGATAGAGCGAAAACTTTTTTAAAACTGGGTACACTAGAGCCGTTCTAGTAATAAAAATTAATAAAGTAAAGGGAGTGTAGTTTCACAGTTTTACTTTATTAATTAATATCATGTTTCACCTAAAACCTACACCACTTTCCCTAAATAAAACTAGTAATAAAACTGTACTAGATGAAGGAGGAGGTATCAGCCAAAGATGGAATCACTGCGTTCAATAAAATACCTTTAATAAGACGTTTCGGCCTGAATTTTATTTGGCCATCTTCAGTCAATTAGGAGTTATACACAAAATGTGGTACACATATGGATGGACAAATAAAATTCAGGCCGAAACGTCTTATTAAAGGTGTTTTATTGAACCCAGTGATTCCATCTTTTGGCTGACATCTCCTCCTTCATCTAGTACAGTTTCATCACAGCCACGAACTCTAACAATAACTAGTAATAAAACGTAGATAAGAAGTTAACTAACAGGAATAGCAGGGAATTGGACAAAAATAAAAAAACGTCTGGCCCATTCAATAAAAACTCTGTTTTTTATTTTTGTCCAATTCCCTGCTATTCCTGTTAATTATGCTTATTATGGATACGAGTGATTTACCGTAGATAAGAAGTTTTCCTATGTGGAGTAGGCGACCAGCTGATTAGCCACTACAAGATTTCAATTTTTTTAATAGAATTGACAAATTTTAGAAGTAATGAAATAATTTAATGGGATATATAATAGTGATACAGTATATTTTGTCAATACGGTCCATTTTTCTAGAGGGGGCAATGAGTTTTGTAGAGGGTACGGACACCTGTTTCCAATCTTAAATCACCCCTTTTTCACCCCGCATTTTACAAGATCAGAAACCAACTAATTGAATAAAACAGTTGAATAAAAACATAATTTGTAAAACTTAATAATCGCAAAGAAACAAATTTTTTCTTATTAAAATTTAAATGAAATACTAAATTAAGTGGATATTGATGAGGCAGTCCAAAAAAAGAAGAAGATGATTTACACTATCTTTTTATTCATAAAACCGACGTTTCGGAGGCTATTCCCTCCTTCTTCAGGGTTTTGAAAAGTCAGTGAAGGAAATCCAATGCGGCATTCCCCTCTGTCTCCTCTTTCAGTGGCGGTAACAATAATATTGTATTTCATTATCAGCAGAATGTATAATGATTATTACATTATAATTCTGCTGATAATGAAATACATTATTGTTACTGCCACTGAAGAGAATAGGAATGCATTGGATTTCCTTCACTGATTTCAAAGCCCGAAGAAGGAATAGCCTCGAAACGTCGGTTTTATGAATAAAAAGATAGTGTAAATTATCTTCTTCTTTTTTTGGACTGCCTCATCAATATACACTTAATTCACTTATCAGTCCGTCTCCAAAAATTACTCCAATCTTATTGAAATACTAAATTTATAAATATGTTTATAAGTATTTGAAATATTGATTAAATAAATCAAACGGGCTATCCTTGCAATTGTAAATCTTTTGACATACCTATACCCTCGATGCTCATCATGGCTGACGGCCTGACGAGTTCTGGCAATTTATATTTAGAGCTGACGCATTAGCGAACAGGTTATGTCACGACACGTCAGCCTAATATGCACACTCATAATTAAAATAATTGATTAATCTTTTCCATCGTCAGCTGACCTCAGCGTAGTGTGAATGGGGCTTTAGGAATAGTTATCTGAGATGAGAAAGTTTAATCATTAAGGTCTCTACCCACTACAACGTATCATACTATGACCGTACTAGGAACGTATCAGACATGAAAAGCAACACGAGACGTCCTGCTATGCCCACTGAAACGGATCGACGGCGTTCTGTGCCCGTATACATCCCGTATGATGCCCGTATATTGCCCGTATGTAATCTGTATCATCATACAGATCTAAATCCACCAAAATCGATAGGAAACCGTTTCATTCTCGCATGCGTATCGATGTTGTGTGGACGTCTTGGGAGCGCTATCAAGTTTTTAAATAATAAAATAGGTATGCCTACTAAAAAATTAACTGTTAGACAACTGGCAATAGTTGCCATAATATTGGATGAGGAAGAAGAAGAGAACCAAAAAAACACTCGACGCTACTGGATTCACGATTCTATAAAAGAACGAAAAACTGAAGGAGAATATTGGACGTTATTCAGGCACTTAGTTGATGATGAAGAAAAGTTGACTAAGTAAAGGCGTTTACAACGCTCATTTAAATACAAATCTTAAATTAATTAAATAAATAATTGGATACCAATAATGCAGCTCACCGATCCAATTGCAGCTCACCGTTTCGCCGCCTGCGCGCATCGGTTTGGCAACGTCGCGTGCCATGCGCGGAGCGTATCGGCACCGGCAAAATATTCTCACCGACAATTTATTAACGCTCCGTGCATAGTAGGCGACGGTGCTGGTCGGTGACGGAACGGTCTAGTGGGCATAGTCTCATACTTTTCAATACAAAGAATATTTTTTTACCCGACACGTTCCTAGTACGGTCATAGTATTATACGTTGTAGTGGGTAGAGACCTTTAATCTTACTCATATTGTTTATTTACATTGTTGTTTTTGTTGTTTATATATCTTGTAAATGCTTTATCATGAATGTGGAATTCTGTTAAATAAATTTAACAAGATTACATCTCAAAATTAGGCTTTCATTCTGAATAGAGATTATAAAATAGTGATGCGGTGTCAACAAGTGTGGATGTATAATATAAGACACGATCTGTTAAAACAACATATGAGTGTACAGATGTCTTTCGGCGGTAAGAAAGATCCACTCTCAATCTGTGAACTTCTTCTTCTTTAGGTGCCGTCTCCGTTCCAAAGGTTGGCAATCATTAAGGCGATTTTTACTTTTGAGACCGCAGATCTAAATAGTTGGTGGTTACTACAACCAAACCATTCTCTGAGGTTCCCAAACAATGATTTTCGACTCCTCCCTATGGATCTCTTTCCTATAATTTTTCCTTGCATAATATTTTGCAGTATTTGATATTTCTCCCCTCTCATGATATGTCCCATATATAAAATTTTTCTTCTCTTAATTGTTAGAATCACCCCCATACGTCTCATCACCTCCACGTTACTATAGTCACTCTCTCCATCCATGAGATCCTCAGCATTCTTCTATATATCCACATCTCGAATGCCTCCAGTCTCCTTACATCGGCTTTCTTCAGAGTCCAGGCCTCCATCCGGTAGTATACCACTCAGTGCCGGCGCAACTCACTTTGCCGCCCCGTGCAAAACATTTGTTTGGCGCCCCCCCCCCCCTCCCATACCTTGCTCCTCCCGGCCCGGAAATCAGCATAATAGTACTAGGAAGTAACAAAGATAGGATAAAATAACAATTAGAAACATCAAACATAGCAGTTATTAGTTTACTGGTGTTATTTACAAATAAAAAATATTTTACAGACAAATTGTGTCAACAGTTCTTGTACACTATTGTAATTTTAAATTTACAGTAGGTTAAGATACTGTATACATGTAGAAATACCAAATACTGATTCTAAAACATTTCCTCATCACAAAAGTTATTTGGAATTAAAAAACCATTTTTCTTGCTTTAACAGCAGCAAAGTCGTTCACTAAATCAGTATAGTTCAATTTTTCTCCCAATTCATGTTCGATTGATATTGTTGCTAGGTCATCTAACCTAGTTTCAGACATGGTCGATCGAAGGTAAGTCTTTATCAGTTTTAATTTGGAGAAACTCCGTTCACCACTGGCTACTGTAATTGGTAGAGTTAGTAAAATTCTTAATGCTATTGCAACATTTGGTGCAAAATCATTTGCTAGTGTGTATTTCAATACGTCCATCGGCGTAGATTTTTCTTCAACAATATGACAAAGCACTTTCAGTTCATCACAAAGTTCATTAGCGTCAATATCCCGTGATTCTCCGTAAGTTAGAACATCTTGAAGCTGTTTACACTTATTTTCTAAATCACTTTTTGACCAGTTCTTTATCGATGGGATATTGTATAAAAATTCAAAATAATTACTGTGTTGTTTGATCAGCTCAAAACGTTCTTCGAGGATATTATTGTTTGGTCAAGTAAGAACAAAATTAACTTTAAATTCACTCTTTGGGTCAAGTAAAACTACTTGTACTTCATCTGGTTCGTCAAACTGTTTCTTTGGTATTGGTCGTCTCGGACGGGCACATATAAAATCATGTTGAAGTTCTGTTTCAGCTCCAATCGTTTCAGCAACAGTTTTAGCTTCAACCAGGAAACTATTGAACTTTTCGTCATTTCTCAAACTTTTCATGTGTTCTGCTACTTTAATTAATGCGGCCATAGCAGTAGCTGCGACCCCCGCCCACCTTGCCTTTCTGCCGCCCTGTGCAGCCGCACGGGTTGCACCCCCGGTAGCGCCGGCCCTGATACCACTGATAGGACATGCATCTCATCATTCGTGTCTTTAGTTCAATGTTCAGGTCTCGCCGGCAGCAGAAATGTTTCTTCATTTTTAGAAATGTACTTCTCGCCCGTTCAATTCTTATTCGTATTTCTTGGGAGCTGTCATTGTTTTCATTAATGGTTGTGCCCAGGTATTTGTATTCTCTCACCCTTTCAACAGGTTGGTTTTTTACATAAATCCCACAGTTATTTTGAATTGTTTTAGATATTAGCATATATTTTGTTTTACCTATATTCAGTGAAAGTCCATATTCTTCACTTGCTGTGACAATTTTATTAATTAACGTTTATAGGTCTTCAGGTGTTCCTGCTAAAAGAACCGTATCATCGGCATACCTCAAATTATTTATTTATTTATTTCTGTGAAAATGAAGAAACTTTTCTGCTGCCGGCGAGACCTGAACATTGAACTAAAGACACGAATGATGAGATGCTATGTCCTATCAGTGCTATACTACGGGATGGAGGCCTGGACACTGAAGAAAGCCGATGTAAGGAGACTGGAGGCTAAATAATTTTTTCGATGTTCACTTATTAGAGCTTTTTTTTAGAGCGAAATGCCATTGTTTCGCTCAATTTTTTTAATAAAAATAGTTTAAGCCGTTTTTGAGATATTTCGAAAAAAAGGAGGAAAAAACCACTTTTTTCATGCACGATTATAATACTTGACCATACCCTGTATGGTAAAGTAACAATTTTATTTATTTATTTTTATTTAAAATTAAAACTAAATTGTTTCAATTCCCGCTTAGATTTGGGCCGCGAGCGCGCTCTATTAAATAAAATCGGAAGCCATCTTAGTTGTAAACAAATCAAAGTATAAAACGTTGACAAAAACACCTGTTATAATTTTCAATAAAATTACATTAATTTTCCAATAAATTCTCTGTGTTAATTATAACTATTGAAAGTGTATTTTAATTAAGTTAAAATATGGCACCAATTAAAATATTCCGTGGACGCCGGCCTCATCTATTAAATCAAGAAAATCATCCAAATAATGATTCGTATATTCATCAGGGTGTGGGAGAATTTCAAGCCAAAATTCGAAGACGAGAATCACTTCGATCGTTTAAAAAGTTGAAGGTAAATTCATCTTTCAATTGTCTATTTATATATTATTTCTATTTTAATCACAAAATAATATTACATTTATTATAAAAAAAACAAGTTTTTTTCTTTCTATAAAGTATGTATTTAGTTATTCTTTTAATCTATTTATTATTTATTTCTATGAATGTCATTTTAATATTTATAATTAAAAAGTGATTATCTATTTATAATCAATTAAATTAATTGAGCTTTTCAGTTTTCAGTCCAATTTGTATGAAAATAACCGTTAAGCCCTTTGTCCTGACGCCCTCTATTTGACATACTTTTCGAATTTTTACCATATATGTACTATGTATAATTTTTATTTATTTATTTTTAATTATTTTCCTTGAGAATGCTTATTACTCCCCCCCCCCCCTTCAGTAACAATGTAATCATTCTATTTGACATAAACTTCAAAATCAATTCTAAATATTTCAGTAGTTATAGTACCTACGAGCTCATTATTGAACTCACCGAAAAATTTTCATGATTTTTTTGCTTATTCTTGAATATACATATTGTAATGTATAAATGTGAATGCAATGTATTTGTTGTTATTTATTAATGTAATGTGTTGATTATAAGTAGATGATAATGAAAGGCAGTCCATAAATTATTTAAATTTTATTCAAATTCCGACGTTTTGGAGACTTTTTTCTCTCCTTCTTCAGGGTATTGAATAGTTATTGTTGGGTAATTATAACTTGGTTCCCATTTTTGTCTCTCTTTTCAGTGATAGCAACAATATTACAATACTTTTCAACATTATATCATAATGTATAATTAAAGTTTTGAGCATCTTTTTTTTTGAAAATAGTTGGTAGTTTTTTCAAAAAATCAGTTCGGGTTCAGATTAACCAAGATGTATTTTAAAAGAGAAAGAATTCAATCAATCTTTTTCGGACAAATTCTAAGATTTTAGTAGAAATATTATTAAATTGCGATATCAGAGAGGATTCATCCCCTAGAGTCGAACCTGAGAACTAACACTATCGGGCAGTCGAGCTGACTGCCCGGATAGACGTGTTAGTTCTCAAGGTTCGACTTCTGGGTGGATGAATCCTCTCTGATATCGCAATTTAACAATATTTCTACTAAAAATGCCGTAGAATTGATTCTCTCTTTAAAATTATATCATAAAGTGTACTTAGTTAACTAAGGGTCGGTTGTATGTCGCAAAGTAAATACTTTTACAAGTGACAAAGGGTAGATGGTAAATGGAGGGACTGGGGTGGCCAATCAAATGACAGGCACTCCCAGTCCCTCCATTTACCATCTACCCTTTGTCACTTGTAAAAGCATTTACTCTGCGACATACAACCGGCCCTAAGTGGTTTAAATCTTTTGATTTCACTATTGCTGAATGGGCAGTTTTAAACTCAGAATTAATTATTGCTATTGAAATAAAACCTGCAGATATAAATTATAATAAAACCTTAATTAATGACCTATACACTCGTCATGAGCAACTTTGGAGAGAAATTAAATTTTTAATTATAATTTCTGGATTATGTTTCAGTAATATATCTATTAATTATATTATGTTCATATTGTATTAATGTAATTAAATATTATTTTCTCCCAAAGAAAGGGTCCTGTGATGAGAGCATCCAGCTGTCTGGATGGCCGTGCTTTTCTATTTGTTTATATTGTTATTATTATAATAAATAAACAAATCTCCTAGTTTCTTTATAATTATTACTTTATTAAAATATCTTAATACTTGGTGTCAGAAGTGGAAGATATAACATTGCAAGAGCCTTTGAAATACTACTTACGGTCCTGATGTACGTATATATAAATAATGATCATTCAATAATTTTTCATCCAATGTATTTATTTATTTTTTAAATCTATTTATTATTTTCTATGAATGTCATTTTAATATTTTTAATTAAAAAGTAAAATTAAATATAATCTATTTATAATAAATTAAATTAATTGAGATTTTCAGCTTTCAGTCCAATTCGTTTGAAAATAGCCGTTAAGCTAAGAGTGCTAATGTACCCGAATAATTGAAGTGGGCGAGTTGGCGAATAACCTAACCTGTTGTCACTGTCAGAAAGATATTTTATTAAAAAATATTGTTGATGAAAATCTAACCAGCTCTTAATGTCAATGGACCAAAACTACGTGTGAAATTTGGTTTCGATATTCACACTAGTTTTTGAGCTAGCTCGTCCACAAAAATTTGGTAACGCACAGACTAACTAACAGACTAGCAGACATTTTGAGAAAACAATTATTATTTCGAAAAAAAGAAGAAAAAACGCTTATTTCATGCACGATCACAATACTTGACCATACACCCTGTATGGTAAAGTAAAAAATGATTAGCCATACCCTTATCCAGAAAAAAAATTAAACTTATATACTTTAAAGAGTGAACTAATAATAATAAAAATAATAATATTTTCAAAAATTTCTAAAAATATCGTTTTGTTATTTTTTAACAAATGTAATCAACGCCTACGTTACATCTTATGAAAATTATAATTTTGAAAAAATCTAGCGCACGCGCGCTTTCTACTTTTTACTCCCTCTTTCGCTGGTTTAATAAATGCGCTGTTGCCAAAATGTTTTTAGTGAGAATTTTTTTATATACATTTTTCATTATTTATTCCTTATTATCTCAGAAACTGTGTTGTAACTATGAATGAACTTGTCTTAAAATATGTATTGGTTATTGTTTAATGTTGGTTTAGTTTTTTATAAAAATTGTACGAAGGGTTTCTTAATTATAATTAAATATGTATGTAAACTTTCCGATATCCCGTATAGTGCAATGCTAAAAGAGCCCGAAAAAAATCGATTTTTGAAATTAAATATCTCCGGAACTGTATTGTTCATCAATTTCGTTTTGCCACCAGTCGATGCACAAGTATTTCAATAATAATATATCTAAATTTCAGAAAAATCCTACGAAAACGCATTTGGCGGAACAACTACCTTAAGACATACTTTTTGAATTTTGACCTTATATGTAAGGACTATAATTTTTATTTTTTTTTATTTTTTTATTTAAAAATTTCTAAAGAACGCTTATTTCTTCCCCCTCGTACCAATATAATCATTCTACTTGACATAAACTTCAAAATCACTTCTAAATATTTCAGTAGGTACTATCTGTGAGCTCTCATTATTGAACTCATCGAAAATTGTTCATGATTTTTTTGCTTATTCTTGAATATACATATATTTCGAGAGAAATGAAATTTTCAATCATAATTTCCGGAGGCTCAAAGAAAGTTCACTCGTATAATTATAATTAATTCTTTATTAGCTACTATGCTATACATAATATAATCCATGAAATATGTACAAGAAATTTGTCTCAAATAATACTGTTAAACACAAAATGTCACTATACCAAAAAACAACAAGCAATAAAACAATCAACAATACAATATGATAATAGCCAACAAAACAATATGATAACAATACATATACAGGGTGTCTCAAAAAAATGTACTGACAATTCAAATGACGAGAAAAACATGATTTATGAACTTAGAGAGAAGTTGAAGGCTTCAAGTACAGAAGACAAATGTAATTGAAGAATCATGTTCGCAAATGTTCAAATTGATGACCACCTCACCTTGCTGCAGCAGTTTGTCGGTCCACACATTGCAGATATGTTTGTTGGTGACGACGAGATTTACTTTCAGCAAGATGGAGCACGACGTTTGCGAATCCCTTGGTTCGCGTTATCAGCGTTGTCTGGACTATGGTGGTCATCAATTTGAACATTTACGAACATGATTCTTCAATTACATTTGTCTTCTGTACTTGAAGCCTTTCAACTTTTCTCTATGTTCATAAATCATGTTTTTCTCGTCATTCGAAGTGTAAGTACATTTTTTTGAGACAACCTGTATAGGTATAAGTGAACACGTAATTTTGATGGAGATTAGGGTGACCAGATATTGACATAGTCAAAGTAGGACATTTGAAGTTTTATAACGCATCCCAGTAGAACATTTGACAACCCAGCTTAAAACAATAAAAAACGGTAGTAAAAAAGCACAAAACACTAAAAATTGATAAGTAAATAATTTTAAATTGAAATAGGATATACTACTCTTGTTGTTTTAAATACTACTCTTTGTTGCAATTCTACCCATTATTTAATATAAAAATATGAAAAAAAAAGTTTAATGTTATTATTAATGACTACTTATACTAAATTATTCTCGCGACCATAATCCCCAATAACAAAGTAGTTTTCTGTGAAAGTAGGACATTTCCGTTAGACGATAGGACTTAGGACAAAAGATTTAATTGTAGGACATGTCCTCCCAAAGTAGAATGGTGGTCACCCTAGTGGAGATACCGCAAAAGTATTTTCTACCAAAGTAACATATGTGTCCGAGGTGGGGGGGGGGGGGTTCAAAAACTGATTAGAATTTAAGGTTTCTAGTTTCAGAACTTCGAGATAAAAAAAAAGTTCTGAAAATTATAATAAAATTCGAATATTTTTACTGCTAATGAGCTGATATATGGCATAAAACTTTGTATTAAATAGCAGAAGCTCTGTACCAAGTTGCAGCTTTACAACTCTGACGAATATCGCCAAAATTTGCAAACATACTGAATCTTAAAAATTAGTACTTTTTACTAAAATTTATTAAATGAAAATTATTCGGTTCCTTAAGATTGGAGCTGCTGCTCCTGGACCCCACCGAACTAAAGCTCTGCCCAACAAAATATAACCGGTTTTATTCGGACAACTTGTTGATGTGACTTTTAATATTCAATATGATATTTTAAAATAAATTATCAAGTACACATATTAGTTAGAACGAAGAACATGTTTGTTTATTTTCTATATCAATAATAATAAATACATTATTGTTGCCATGGGAACCTAATGAGAATCAATTAATTAGTTAATATATATTATTGTTATTAATTTGATTTGATTTAAATTGTTTGTTTGTTTTTTTTTGCTAAAAATAGCTTTTTTCATACTTAACCAAATCGAACTTGATTACGAGACTCATTTCTACAATTTTAGATCTCAATTATCTCTCCGACTTTTCGTCAGTATATGAAGTTAGTTTAACATATCTATGCAATAAGAACCTTGCGGCCAGAAAAGGCTAGCCGAAGAAAGGACTCTCAGCTATATTTTTTTTTCGAAAAAACGAAGCAAATAACTCTTTTATCATGCACGATTAGGTACAATACTTGACCATATGCTGTATGTATGGTAAAGTAATATTTAGCGAAAAATAAACATTACTTCCACTTTTAGGATTTAAAGATAAATTATCATTCCAATTTTAATCTAAAATGAGTAATTAGATCAAATGATTCAACAGAAATAAACTGGAAATGACATCTACAAATAAATCATACTTCTTCCTTTAACGATATCAATATTTATATTACGTCAGCTTATTGAAAATTAATTTTAAACTATGACTTACCTAATTAAAATGTCTTCAATTCAGTGACGCTCCCAGGGTGGGGGGGCTCTAAAAGTTTTGCTCGGGGCCATGTAAACCAGTTTCTGGTAGCTTATTTTATTATTAAAATGAAAGTTTTTGCCGAGAGTAGCAGAATTTTTATGTATTGAAGGAGACAATAAAAGAGTGTGTCTTCTGCTGGAATTATAAATTTTATTAATTTATAACGAGACTATAGTTTCGAGGGCTTTGCCCTCTTCATCAATCTATTACAATGGATGAAACATGAAAGATTTTAACCTTTCATTCATAAATTAATTCCTGTGAATCCATTGTAATAGACTGATGAAGAGGGCAAAGCCCTCGAAACTATAGTCTCGTTATAAATAAATAAAATTTATAATTTCAGCAGAAGACACACTCTTTTATTGTCTCCTTCAATATTTTATTATTATTTATTATAGACCAGGCAAATTACGATTTTAACAGGAAATAGTTACCGGTAAAGATTTTATTGCTGGAATACCTTTGTTGGTACTCCCATATTACTACCCTAAGTTTTCCCCCAAATCTGTGTTGTGGAAATTTTTCTACGCGCCTCAAAATGAGAAAATTTCGGAGTTTTTTCAGTTTTTCTTGAATAATTCTAAAACGGC
Source organism: Forficula auricularia (assembly GCA_024734495.1). NCBI lineage: Eukaryota > Metazoa > Arthropoda > Insecta > Dermaptera > Forficulidae > Forficula > Forficula auricularia. The sequence continues at coordinate 231,972 of JALMQS010000912.1, forward strand.
TTATCAAATCAAAAAGATATCCATTAGATAAATTAAAGCTCTTTAAATTACGCGTAAAATGAAAACAATTTCATCTATTTACATTCAGTAGAACTGGTGCTAGCGCCTGTCAAAAAACAGCCCCCGGGATCACTTTTGATATCCCTAAAACTCGTACTTTTTTCGATTTTTCCCCATTTTGAACACGAAGAAGCGCGTTTTCAACAAAGACGACTCTATACATTTTTAAACTAGATTAAATTTGCTACAATTTCAACAAAATTCCATCTTAATTGAATAATGGTAACCCGTGCCGCAATGAGATTGAAAAATGCAATTTTTTGCAAAAAATCGCAATTTTTCCTTCATAAAATGAAAACCACTTATCTTAGAAACTTGATTCCTATCTAATTGTCTAGCAAATTTAATCTAGTTTAAAAATGTATAGAGTCGTCTTTGTCGAAAAAGTACTCCTTCATGTTCAAAATGGGGAAAAATCGAAAAAAGTACGAGTTTTAGGGATATCAAAAGTGATCCCGGGGAATGTTTTTGACAGGTGCTAGTACCGGTTCTACTGAACCCAATTAGATGAAATTGTTATCATTCTACGTGTAATTTGGAGAGCTTTAATTGATCTAATGGATATCTTTTTGATTTGATAAGCCGTTTTAGAGTTATTCAAGGAAAATTGGAAAAACTCCGAAATTTTTTCATTTTGATGCGCGTAGAAAAATGTCCACAACACAGATTTGGGGGAGAACTTAGGGTGGTAATATCTGGGTACCAATAGGGGTATTCCAGCAATGAAATCTTTACCGGGAATTATTTCCTGTTTATGCCATTTTTTCACTAAATGCCAAGTGATTGTCAAAGATACTAGGATCCAGCTTCAGAATTTGGATGTATTCGGCAACCTCGAAGGAAGGGAGGGCAGTCAGCCTGGAGGAATTCTCTGATTGTCTATTCAGAGAGCCTAGCCCAGGACATGCCACTGACTCAGCTTAGCCGATCGGCACGTGTTAGCACAACCCAGAGCTCTCTTTGAGCATTACCATTACGATTACGATTACCATTAACGTTACTCTTACTTACCCTTCCCAAGCCTCTAATAGGCTCATCGACCAACGATTGCACTTGTAGACCTTCCGAGTGACCTGACTCTCCTCCAATTGGTATATACTCATTCCGTTTCTGACAATTGGACAACTGACATTGCTTGCTCATGGTCAACATGGTGTTCGTCGTAATATTCAAATCAGTGATGTTCAAGATATAAATACAATTATAATATACTTAATATTTAGGATGCTTAAATATCGTAGAACTCGCCCTCCTAGTGGAAGTCTTCCTGCTATTAATCGCCTTTGGGTAAGTTTTATTATGTCATTAACTTTCTCTAAATTCATACTCGGCACTCTCGAAGAAATTATTCGTGTATAGAAATATCTTAAACGTGGGGAAAAATATTTTTTTCTTTCTGTGTCCTATTAAAAAGTGTTGTTGTTTTTTTATTCGTTTTTTCTAAATATCTCAAAATCGGCTGAAATTATTTTAATAAAAAAAATATTGAACGAAACCATGCATTTTGCTCTACAAAAAAGCCCTAATGACTGAACATCGAAAAAATTATATTTTACGAGATATTAGTGATTTTGTCAAAATGTCTGTTGGTACATTACCAATTTTGTGTACGCTCTAGCTCAAAAACTAGTATGAATATCAAAACAAAATTTCACATATAGCTCTAGTGTATTAAGATTAAGAGCTGATTAGATCTTGATTGAAATTGGATCAAAAATTAAGGGGGGGGTTAAAAAATTAAAATTTAAAAACTTTTCAAACTAAAAAAAACCAAGAAAAATTAAATTTACTGTAAAATGAGTCTGTAATAAAAAATGAGAGCTAATTTTTTTTTCGGGGGGCTAAAATTTGGGGGGTTCAAAAAATATCAATATATTTAAGTCCTTGACCCTTTTTAAACCCTTTTTATAATTAAATATTAAATATAAGAGAGGGGGCAGGTGTATGGTAAAGTCGTGTGGATGGCCACATCCGCTTATTTATTTTTACCAAGAACTGATTAGATTTTGAGCGTAGTAGCTTCCAAAATTGAATTACTAAAATTTATAAAGCTATTGGACGTTTATTTATTCAAGGGATTAAATTTGACACAATTGATCATTTATTTTAGGAATTCTTTATAGCTGTAGTTGTATTAATTTATGAAGGGGTTAAAATAAGCTATAACCAATAGCCGAAATTCGTTAGCGGGAGTTCATAAATAAAAAAAGAAAGAAATAAAAGCTGCACGTTTCTTATTTTAACCCCTTCATAATTGATCATTTTGCTTATCTGAGCCAAGTTTCAGCTCCAATTTAGCTCCAATCCTACTTGCCATACAATAATTGGTTTTGTCTTAGCCTTCGTTTTGGATCGTCTGATTGCTCTCACACCACTTCATCTCATTATTTATTATTTATTTATTTATTAGATTCTAAAATAGATTGTTATACAGTCATAAGGTATCTTCTAGAGAAATTATTTCTAAATACTAGGCTTAGAAAAAAATCACCGACATAAACTTCTCGTAAGGAAAATGAAGTTACAAATTGTACGAAATCTCCTTTTACAGTCAGAGTACAAAGTCTTGAAAAAGTTTACTTTTTCCTCCACTTATTATTATTGGAATTCTATATTTCCTATATGAATAATTTCTCAAATATCGTAGTACCTAACTATGTGTAAATTGTACTCAGACTAAAATGAATGGTCCCTTGATTTCCAAAATGATGTTTTAGTATTATATCTATTAATTATATTAGTAATGAAGCTGTTGAAGCTTTTATTTTTGTGATTAATTTGATTAAAGTTTAAATTTTTATTTAAATCACACATGATTACTTTATAATTATTTATTGAAACAAATAATTACAATTTTAATACGACGTTTCGATCGACTTATTCTGCGATCGTTCTCAAGTATGAGTACCCACTCCGATTATAGGTTAACTGAGTCAATCATGTTTTATCTGGGCTCAATTATTAATTATATGTTCATATTGTATTAATGTAATTAAATGTTATTTCCTCCCAAAAAATTAATGGGGCTCTGATGAAGGCTTCCAGTTGTCTAGTTGGCCGTGCTTTTCTATTTGTTTATATTGTTATTATTATGATAAATAAACAAATCTCCTAGTATCTATATAATTATTATTTTATTAATATCTTAATACATAGTGTCCAGAAGTGGAATGAAGATATAACATTGCGAGAGCTACCTAGTTGCGGCCCTGATGTACGTATATATGGTATAAATAATGATGATTCAATAATTTTTCCTCCGATTAAATATGCAATCCACATCAGCATCGTATGTAATTGTTGTGGAATTATTATAGAAGAACCATCTATATAATTATCTAGACCTGCGTTAGAAAGCAATGAAATCATATTTTATGATTAATTTTTTTAATATGACTCTCGAAAACTAGAATTAGAAAAGTATTACCATTTATAAATTGTACTATGTTGAACTGTTAATATGAACGTGTTGCCGTTAAGTTCGAAATCAAAAATGGAATCGATCGAGAACTTCCTTTAGGTATATTTTTATTTTCTTTATTCAATATATTTAAATTAGATTATGAATTTTAATTTAGAAATATAGTTAGGTTAGATTCTTGATGAATATTAAAAGTAAACTGAGCCTAGGTATTACAAATTTTTTTGTATTTTATTTTTAATACACTTTTATTAGCTTCACTTCTATGTACCTACCTAACAAACTAACTACAAATCTAGAAAGTTGATTTTAACCTAATTGTCCTATCGATTTGAAACTTTGCAAGTATTGTATTTATATTAGTTGAATAAAAGATTTCACTGTCGATGGTAACAGAATTGTTTTTATTATTGTATTTATAATTCGGATAACAATACTTTGGTACCATCGCTGATCTGATCCATTATCCATTATTGGAAATTAATTATTTCTTAATTATTCATTAAATCCTCGGTCATATGCAATCAAATTTACTTTGGTTGATTTCAGAAGCCTACCTTACAGGGGGTAATCTTTCATTTAATGCAGAGGTCGGGAAACCGGGGTAAATTACCCCAAATGGGGTAACAATGAAACTATCGGGGTAAAAAGGACATTTTTTAAATTTTCTATTTTATAAACTATTATAGTATTTTCACTTTGATAGCTTTTCCAGGAATTCAAAATCATAAAATTAATAAAAGTTAAAAAAAAATTATAAAAACATTAATAAAAGTAATTCATTATTACAAGTTCGGCTGAATGCCGATGACTGTATTCAAAAAGTTCTAATTTTGAAGTCATTTTAACGAAAATCGAGTGGTGAACCGCGATTGGAATTAGGTGTACACCGTCTTTGGAATTATTTGGAATTCATTAGATAATCTATTGTCTTCTATTGTCTTCTACTTGGAAATGAAAGTGGAAGTTGAAGCTGGTGCTCACGATTTTAGGTCGCGGTTCACCCCTCGGCGAAAATGAAACAACATGATTTTTCTATAATGTAAAAGCATTTGAATTATATAAATGTTTACAATTTTTATTTACTTACAGATAATTTTCACGTTAATTCTTTTAATTAAATAAATGATAAATATGTAATATAGATTTACCTTGCTTTTGTTTTGCTTTTCAGAATGTAGGGGTAACAGCGACTTACGCAAAAATATTTTGGGGTAGTGGTTAAAAAAGTTCCCCCGACTTCCGATCTAATGCCTTTACATTCATTTATCTACCAAATGTCATATATTTTACATGTTTTTTATTCCTTATCCAAGCACATATAAAAAATTTTCAATGGGGACCAAATTTTTTTTTGAAATAAATCAAATTTTAAAAAATAAAGTGCTATCTATTAAAATAAAAATATTGGAATAAAAGATTTTTTTATTAAGACTAACAAGTAAAACAATAAATTATAGCTTAAAAAACTAAAAAAAAACACGATTTTGTCAGAAATGCATTAAAAAGTACAAAATAATGTAATCAACTTTTTTACCTTGTGTTATCTGTTATCACATGGGAAAACTGAACATTTGTTCAGGATGGAAGATTTTTATAAATTATACAAATTTTCATTTATATAAGGGCGGTAAATATTTGTCTTGTCCCGGTGCGGTGGTATAAATTCTATTCTCGACCCTGAATTACAAGTTTATTACAATAATAAATATATTTACTTTATACACGCTTTGTCAACATTTTTTTCGTCCTTTATTCTATTAATTTATTTTAATTTTAATTTGTACCAGCTATCTTTTAGTAAAATTAAGGTTTTGGCTTAGGTTAAAACTTATGGCAAATGCCGGGATGGCTAATGCGTCGCTTGCTCCTGGTATCGGGTTTTTGCGCGGAATTTTTAAATTACTTTTGTCTTTTGATGGAAATATATGGTCATGTTATTTGTTAATGAGCATACATTTCTAATTTTTTTTTCTTTTCTTTTTTTTTTACTTGTTTATTATTTGTTAAATTGTTGTAATTAATTTGTATTGATGTTTATTAATGTATTGTTGTAGCTAGATTGTATTGATGTTTGGAGGACCTAGCCACCGAGGACTTGTGCCTCTAAGCAGGTCGAGAAATAAAGATTTATTTATTTATTTATTTATTTAACAATTTAATAAAATAAATAAATCACTTGCTTTATTCTTTAAGATTTTTTTTCATTATTGACCAACAATAAATCTAAAATTATTAGCTTTTTTGTCGATAAAAATAATAAATATTATCTTTATCAAATTTACCTACGTAGATATACTTGGATCCGTAATGTAAAATTTAGAAACCAAGGTTTTTCGATTTGAACAGATATTGATTATAAAAATGTCATATGAACGAATGTACACTCAATGCTGAAAACTGAAATGATTTCGTTTCTAATTATTTATCAGGACACATAATTATGAAATTATGAAGTCTACAAAATAGTAAAATCAATCAATTTTAATTCGACCCATGAAAGCTTTTCTACTCTAAATTATTAAACATTGTTATTATTAAAACGAAAAATTATGGTTTCTGAACATTTATTAATACTAATGAATTCTTTCTAATTAGTCAGGCAAATTACGATTTTAAGCACGGAAATAATTCCCGGTAAAGATTTCATTGCTGGAATACCTTTATTTGTACTCCAATAATTACTACCCTAAGTTTTCTCCCAAATCTGTGTTGTGGAAATTTTTCTACGCTCCTCCAAGATGAGAAAATTTCGGAGTTTTTTCAGTTTTTCTTGAATAACTTTAAAACAGATTATAAAATCAAAAAGATATCTATTAGATAAATTAAAGCTCTTCAAATTACGCGGTAAAATGATAAAAATTTCATCTATTTTGGTTAAGTAGAACCGGTCCTAGCGCCTGTTAAAAAACAGCCTCCGGGATCACTTTTGAATATCCATAAAACTCGTACTTTTTTCAATTTTTTCCCCATTTTGACCACGAAGGAGCACGTTTTCGACAAAGATCACTCTATTCCTTTTTAAACTAGATTAAATTTGCTACAATTCAAACAAAGTTTCATCTTAATTGGATAATGGTAACCCGTGCCACAATGAGGTTGAAGTTTCCAGTTTTTTTGCAAAAAATCGCAGTTTTTCCTTCATAAAATGAAAACTACTCAACCTAGAAACTTAATTTCTATCTCATTGTCTAGGAAATTTTGTTGACTTGAACATTTATTTGGACCACTTTTTTGTTAAAATTCTTAGATTTATAGATATCCTACATTTTCCGGACAGGATATGATCCGAATCCTCAAAATGCTTGATATCTATAAATATGAGTTTTATCAAAAAAGTGGTCCAAGTAAGTGTTCGGGTCAATAAAATTTACTAGAGAATGAGACAAAAATCAAGTTTCTAGGATGAGTGGTTTTCATTTGTATGAAGAATAACTCCGATTATTCGCAAAAAACACTGCAAACTTTAACCTCAATTCGCGGATACCATGCCTAATTAAGATTATACTTTTTAAATTGTAGACAAATTTAATCTAGTTTAAAAATGTATAGAGTCGTCTTGTCGAAAACGCTCACCTTCGTGGTAAAATGGGGAAAAATCGAAAAAAGTACGAGTTTTAGGGACATTCAAAAGTGATCCCGGGGGCTGTTTTTTGACAGGCGTTAGTACCGGTTCTACTGGAATTAAATAGATATTTAAATTGTTATGCTTTTACGCGCGAATTTAAAGATCTTTAATTTATCTAATAGATATCTTTTTGATTTGTTAAACCGTTTTAGAGTTATTCAAGAAAAACTGAAAAAACTACGAAATTTTCTCATTTTGAGGCGCGTATAACAATTTTCACAACACAGATTTGAGGAAAACTTGTGTTAGTAATATTGGAGTACCAATAAGGTATTCCAGCAATAAAATCTTTACTGGCAATTATTTCCCTTTTATGCCATTTTTTCATGTAATTTGCCTGGACTATTATTAAAACGAAAAATTTTGGTTTCTATTAATACTAATGAATTCTTTTCTAATTTAAAATATTAAAAAAAAAAATAAAAAAAAAACTTAAATATAATAGAATTTGATCTAAATATTAATGAAATGATTTATTATTAAAAAACTTGAGAATAAGAAATTATTTTATTCATTTTTTTTTGTACTTTCCCTTTCAAGTTTAATTCGTGGCATTTTGCTTTATAAAATGTATTTTAAACTAGAAAAGAATTCATTGCTTGGAAATATATTGTATTTTCAGCAAATGCTAGCAACGGGGATTTGAAGATTGACTTCTTTGCTGATCAAAATGTTTTAGAAGATAATACGGTTGTTCTATGTATATCTATCGCTAAGTAGAATGGTAATTTACGGTATTTTTAATACTTCCGTTCAGAGTGTATGTCTTTTTTTTCTTTCGGACTAAATATATACCTAGAGAGATATTTTTAGAAATCACTATTCTCAAAAAATATAAAATATGGAATTTATGAAAATTTTCTTTTCTTTCTAAATTAATAGTTTTCATTTACTTTTTAAAATTTTTATAATAATTAGGCTTTACCAGAAGCTGAACATATTATCATAAGCCTGACCTACTAATTCTTTGTCCATTAAATTCAAACCCGCTAACTAAAATGGAAGAAAGATGACCGGATCAAATACTCCATCTTTCGCTTTCGCTGTATTTGGCAATGTAAACTTAACGGATGATCAATTTTACTGACAACTTTGTAGAAAGAATTTAAATAATAAATAAATCTCATAACTTTCTATCTCTCTGTGTAGCTATATCTATTAGTTTATATAATAAAACATTATCAGAAATTTAAAGAATTTTGTAGATCTTTCGAAAGTTTTCATATATAAAAATATAAAGTTGTCTTAATTTATTTTCTCTACGTAGTATGGGAATATGGGCAAGTATTTTATAAGCATATAGAATAAAATAAGTACCTACTTTTGATTAGATTTTAAATCACGATCTTAAGGTCTACAAAATGAGTTGATTTGAAAGATATTAAGATTGCTGTCTAGACCAGGGCTGTCCAACCCAAATGATCTTACAGGCCACTTTGGAAATGCATCATAACTCCGCTGGCCGCTTTTAAAATTATGATGAATCCCCTCTTGCAATTTAATAATATTTCTACTTAAAATCTTAGAATTTGTCCGAAAACTATGATTGAATTCTTTCTCTTTTAAAACATATCTTGGTTAATCTGAACCCGAGCTGGAGTTTTTGAAAAAAACATTCCAACTATTTTCAAAAAAATTTTGCTCAAATCTTTAGTTTTTAAATATAGATAATAATAATAATGATACACTATACGCACATTGTAAAGAAATATATAAAACTAAAAATGAAATCATCAAAGAATATTTATTTTACTAGTGCAATATTTGTTTCTCCACTCTTTCACTTAGCTTTTGGAAATCGATCTCAATTTGGGTATTTGCATATCGTAGTTGGTGTTGCAAGTTATCATCCGATACGTTTGAGCGTGTTTTTTGTGTTTGGTCAATTTCATTTTCGAAAAAAACGATTCGCAGATGTAAGTTGTAGGTACATCTGTTATATATTCTCAAGAAGTTAATTTTTCCTCATAATTTCGACAGTTGATTTTTGATTATATGTATGCACAAATAAATGTATTTTTTTTTTAATACTTTGGCCATTATAAAATAAATATATTTTGTAGCAAAAGTGTGATGAATCTCAATGCAAATGTTCAAGGAGGGCCACGCTGCGACCCGCGGGCTGGCCTCCCCTGGTCTAGACATTACCTGTACCTATTTGTTTGACATTTTTCTAAAATTAATAAATATCTCATAGAAAAATAAATCTTTAAGATATGCAACGAAAAATGCATTGGAAAACCGATACAGAAGCTATCTATCTACGACCTTCAAAATTTTTAAAAACACCAAGATACTAGATGTAAGCACTAGTGATATGGCCGTAGAGTGTAAGAGTTGCATCTTGATCTTTCAGATATTTTGAGAACAATTTCAAAAATTTAAATTTTTGTCTCGTTAAGATCTTTAATTTGGGAATTAAAATAATATCAAATATTGGAGAAAATTACAATACTTTACCCATGCTTTGCATTGGATAAAGTAAAAAATTGCCTACCTTCTCCGAAAAATACATTTAATTTTTATATCTTACCCGAAAATCCGATTCGTCGTGGCTTTTTATATAGGCTGTTTTGTATATCAAATTAATTAGATAAAAGATTTCATGAATAAGTATTTTATTTCAATCAATATAATTTAATAATCTAATTATCAACAATACATAAATAAATAATTCAAATTCTTAGGTTTAAGCTTTGTTTTCAAATATTTTTTTTTCAGCCTTATTTTCACAAAACTAAAAAATGAAGCAAATACAATTAATAATTTAAAAGTCATGCAGCTGCAATATTAGTCAAGCTCTCTAATATCTAGCTTTGTTGATAGGAAACTTCCAGACAATTCCTTTGATTCGAGCTCTTTGAAATTTTGTGATAAAATATCTGTCTAGAGTCTGACCTCTCCTAGAATGGCCAAAGCTATAGCAAAAGCTACTCTTTTCAAGCTTAGACGTTATTTTATACGCACTTTACAAGGTACAACAAATTTGCCCCTATTTCGAATATGATTCACATATCTTCCAAGGTTATTATTCATTCATTGATCTATCGTAGAACCGTTTCCCTTTATTATAGATACTACCATCATGCTTGCTCAGATGGGTTCAAGTGAATAATTCCTCTAAAGACAAGATTTTCTGAACACTCCTTTGCAGTCAAATTAGAAAGAAATCGAACAACCACATTTACCAATCTCTTTATCCCTATGACTTCTAGAGACTAGAACTCTCTTCCTGCCCCCTTTTTTCACACAATCTTCACTCGTTCAAAATCCGTATTCGCTTCTTCAATCCGTGAAACCTCCCGCTTCTCTTTCTTCTCTCCCCGATTCAGGGGTCAATCCTAACTCTTTTTCACTCTTTTCATTTAATAAAATTAAAAAAAATATATTATAGATATTTGGAACATTGGTAGAGGCGTGGCTTAATTTTATGCCCTACAGTGAATAGTTTCAATTTAGACCACCAGATAGGGTATCGGAATTTTCAGTTTCCCAATATGAAGGGTAAGTCTCGTGTTTTATTTAAGTAATTTTCTTATAGTCCAGGGAAATTACGATTTCCTACATTTTCCGGACAGGATATGATCCGAATCCTCAAAAAGGTCATGGAAAATGCTGGATATCTATAAATCTAAGAGTTTAACCAAAAAAAGTGGTCCAAGTAAATGTTCAAGTCAACAAAATCTACTAGAGAATGAGATAGAAATCAAATTTCAATGATGAGTGGTTTTCATTTTATGAAGGAAAAACTGCGATTTTTGCAAAAAAATTTGCAGTTTTTCAAATCTTCAACCTCATTGCGGCACGAGTTACTATTATCCAATTAAGATGAAACTTTGTTTAAATTGTAGCAAATTTAATCTAGTTTAAAAATGTATAGAGTCGTCTTTGTCGAAAACGTGCTCCTTCATGGTCAAAATGGGGAAAAATCGAAAAAAGTACGAGTTTTAGGGATATTCAAAAGTGATCCCGGGGGCTGTTTTTTGACAGGCGCTAGTACCGGTTCTACTTAACCTAAATAGATGAAATTGTTATCATTTTACGCGTAATTTAAAGAGCTTTAATTTATCTAATGAATATCTTTTTGATTTGATAAGCCGTTTTAGAGTTATTCAAGAAAAACTGAAAAAACTCCGAAATTTTCTCATTTTGAGGCGCGTAGAAAAATTTCCACAACACAGATTTGGGGGAAAACTTAGGGTAGTAATATTGGAGTACCAATAAAGGTATTCCAGCAATAAAATCTTTACCGGGAATTATTTCCTGTTTATGCCATTTTTTCACGAAATTTGCCTGGAGTATAATATTCAACAAAAAATATTTTATATACCAAGTGATAGTGAACTCATTATTTGATAGCAATGAGAGCACAAACGTTGTACACGCAAATTATTAAATAATAGAGGTAATATTTAATTTATAACAAATATCACGAAAAATATTATTATACTAATCCTGAAATTAATTATAATATCATTATAATAATTTCAATAAATCATTTGTTCTGCTTTTATATCATTTCTCGTAATAGATGATCTCGTGAGATGATTAATTATAATTTTTGTGAAATAGTTTTTTTTCTCTAAAATATTCACACTTTAACAATAGTTTGTTTGTAAATCTAGATTAAAAAGTAATTTTCATAATCTTGGAAAAAAACATATTATTATATCCAGCGCAGCGCAGCATCGTTCATATTGAGAAATATTAGTTTTTCTAAACAAAGCCTTTTCAAACAAAATACTTTATTAAATTCAAGAGGTGTGAATTCAATATAAACTATAATTATGTCGCTTATATAATAAACAGAAAAGAGAATTTGAATAAAAGTATACATAAGTCTTGTCTCTCTTCCTATTCAAATTCTGAAAGCTTCCGGTTGCTTTATTATTTATTTTGTTTCATGAAGACAAATAATACATCTTTTGCAAATTCATTAATGCGTGATTACTTAAGATTCTTCTAACATTTTACATAATATAGATAAAATATTAGTTTAACAAGATTAGGAATTTTTACTTTACCATGCATACAGGGTATGGTCAAGTATGGAATCGTGCATGAAAAAGTTTTTTTTTATTTTTTGTTTGCTTGGATTTTTCGAAATATCTCAAAAACCCCTGAAACTATTTTGAGCGAAACCATAGTGTTTTGGTCTAGAAAAAAGCTTTAATAAGTGAACATGGAAAAAATTATATTTTTCGAGATATTAAGTTTTTTTTAACAAAATAACCAAATCATGCAAATATTTTTTTTTAATGATATTGATGAGAGAAGGAGATACACCAGAAGGTGGATCCCCTAAAAGGCTTGTATGGGCTGGCCCCTCAATCGTGAAAAGAACAGAGTAGAAGGAAAAAGAAGCCGGGATCACGAGCCAATCTCAGAAACTTAGATACAATTCAATATCCAATTTACTAAGGTTTTAGGGGCTTCGAGCAGTGGTAAATTCTCCGCGCGATAAATTCGGTTAGGTATCTCCCCTTATTTTTATTACCAAATTTACTTGCTGAAAAAATGTCTGGGTATAGCCGGGAATCGAACCCGAGACCTCCGGGTTGCCAGTCAGTTATTCTGACCATTACACCACGGGGGCGGACAAAATAATTGGGGATATGGGATGCCAGACATTTAGAGAGGTCAAACAGCTGGCGGGGGACAGAGTCGAGTGGGAAAAAAAGTTGTTGCATCAAACCAGTCTTAGGACTGTATACTCAATGATGATGACGTACGTTACCAAATTTTGTGTACGCTCTAGCTCAAAAACTAGTGAATATCAAAACGAAATTTCTCATCTATTTTTGGTGCATTGAGAACAAAAACAAAAACAAAATTTACTATAAAATGAGTCTATAATAATAAAAAAAGAGAATTATTATTTTTATCGGGAGCCAAAATTGGTGGGGGAGGGGGGGTGTATCAAAATATATCAATATAAGTTCTAGATCCAAAAATTAAAGGAGGCTGTTAAATAATTAAAATCATAACATTTTCAAACTAAAAAAACCAAGAAAAATGAAATGTAGCTATACCATAAATAAAAAAAAAACCTATAATAAATAATAAATAAAAAAACCTATAATAAAAAAGAGAGCTATTATTTTTCGGGGCCCAAAATTGGGGGGGTTCGAAAAAATAGAACTATCAATATATAAGTCCTAGACCAGTGATGGCGAATCTTTTGAAAAGCGGGTCAAATTTTATTCATTATTTTTTTAATGCTATCCAGTGGGTCACTAAGTCAGTGGCGTCTTTCAGAAAGGGGGGGGGGAGTAAAATGTGTACTAATAATTTGGAGACAGAAAATTTGTTAATATAAAAACTTAATATTTGGCCTTTTTTTGGTTCTTACTTTTAAAATCCTTTAAAAATTTCGCAGTCACTTCATTTCCAAATTAATTATTTCTGTTTGTAGATTTTACAAAATTCAAATTAAAAAAATCAAGTCGGTGTCATCGCGCAAGCCGATTATTACTAGTATATGGATTTTAACCCCCCCCCCCTTTCAAAATTCTGATACGTGTTTGGGTCTTTGCAGATTTACCTTGAAACAGCAATTTTTCCAATGTATCTAAATGATTATAGATCCAATAAATCTTCATTTATGTCATAATTAATAAGCCGTTCGATCGATATTGATGTTTGATTAACTGTAAAATAATTTAAGAAGTTTATGACTCCACCCTCAAGTGAGACCCCACCTTGGGAAATCGTGTGTAGCCCTTTCTCTCTCCAACTGACGGAGGCCGACTATCTATCTACCATAGCTATCTATCGTTACCAGTGAGCCTCTCAGTTGTTATTTAGAAGGCTTATGGGTCGTCTGGCCTCTTCAGTCAAACTCTTATCTACGCCTTCCTCAACATGTATCGGATCCGTCTATATATACTACCCCCACCGACACCACCACACAGATGTCCTCAGGTAAATACCATAATCAATCGATCCATGTACTCGCAATTTCATTAGATCCAATTTAAAATGAAAATTTCGAAGGTGTTATTACCTAATTAATCAATCAATTTAATGTATTTCACAAAAATAAACATTAATATGCGAGACACGAAAGTAGTGGTTAAGTACTTCTGATATATTAACTAATTAATTCATTCTAATCAGGCGTCGCCATGTTAACCAAATTTTAAGAATGAAATTCAAGGGGAGAATTGATATTCTTCTTCTTATTCTTCAAGTGCCTTACTAGACTACGACCGTCGGCGATTCCTATGGAGAGTATCCTCTCCATTGTAATTTTCCTGGGGAATTTTTTTTGACAGGGTGGTTTCCTATTGAGCTTCCTTGAACAAATTATAAGAACAATATTCAAAGGGGAGAATTGATATATAGAGGTTTTTCACTTCAAATTGAACATTTTACAAATCAAATTGAAAATTTTACAAATAAAATAATAATAATAAAATATTCAATTCATTCTAATTAGGTTGCCATGGCAACAATAATATAATTATTATTAATTGATATAGAAAATAAACAAACATGTTTTTCATTCTAACTAATATATAGTAATGTACTTCATAATTTATTTATATTATAACGAGCTTTTCGTGCGTGCCTTCGGCACGCCCTCAACTCGGCCCTCCGGGCTGGTGCCCTGGCGGGCAGTGTCTCGGTCCCAACATTTTATTCCTCGGCCCGCTCCTCGGAGGCCCAATAAACTAAATTAAATTGTAAAATGAATTGGAGTCTTTCAATTCAACATTCGAGTCCAAATTACAATTATATTTCAAATTCAAAAGTCTAAATCAAAAATATATAGTTTTAGTAACAGAAATCAAGATATAAATATTAATGTTGCATTGGTGTAATGGCTAGAGCTGATGCCCTTAGTTCAAGAGTTCGTCGTTTCGATTCTATGCAAGAGGGTAATTTTTTTAAAGAATATTCTCTCAGCGTTGTTACAAATTAATCTAGGCTCTTATATATAGTATATAAATATTAAAAGTAACATCGACTTCGTTCATTGTCTCTTTTAAGCCTTGAAGAAGAATGGAAAATCCTCCAAAACGTTAAAAAGGTGAGATAAATTATTTTATTTAAATAAATACGAAAAAGAAAGGGTCAAATCTTATTATCTAATAAATAAAAGATTCACGGATTTTTTAATTTAATTTTTAATTTTATAAGCTTTTAATCTTTTTTTTTTGGATTTTGTCAATAAATTATTTGTTTTGGTTTAATTTTTTTTCTTAAATTTCTTTTGATATCTTTTCGGTGTTAGGGGCCTCTCAGAAATTCAGATATGTGCAGTCTCAAGAGAGGCGATTTTTGAGAAGGGACCAATACAATTTTTTTTATTAATGCTAAAAATCAATTTTCATACGACGTTTCGGGTTATTATTTGGTAGACACGGCTAGACAAAAGAAATTTTAAGATTGTTTTTTGAAAATTGGTTGTGTTAATTTATTATAAGATGAATATTATGAATACACTATTTATTGTCTCCATGGTTTTACTATTTTATCAACGATTAATATTTTAAGTAATTGAGTACTTGAAAAACTCCTGAAAAAAGGACGAAAATTGATATTAACATTAATAAAAAAATTGTCCACAAACCCGTGAATCTTTTATTTATTATTAAAATGGACATGAACCAACTAAACTTATTATTTAAAGAAAAAAAAGTTATATAGGCAAAACTTTGAGTGGTAAATTTCTCTGTGATATATTTGGGGGGTG